>JAUMHG010000060.1:3079612-3101354 GCA_032359395.1 Enteromius anoplus
TTTCTCCGCCTTATGTCACATGTATAAATACCTCGGATATCCTTTTGTTAGTCGCTCGTCAATGTTGGATGTACGTCAGTTTTCCCTGTTGTCAAGCCATCCGTGTTTTCCTGTGTTTCCGGTGTTTTTTCGTGTTTCTCTGCCTCCCTGGATCTGGACCTAAGCATGCTCTTGGACTCACGCTTTTGCTTTGCTCCTCTGGACTCTGTTTGCCTCATCGCCTGACCCTTTGCCACGAACTCTGATTACTCTCTCATCTCAGCCTTTGATGTATTGTATGCCGTTGTTTGACTCTGTCCGTTTCAACGCTGTTTTGACTCTGTGTGCTCTTTAATAAACGTTTGCAAATGGATCCGCACGTTTCCCTGCGTCTCACTCGTGACAGATATGTTGAGATCTTATGAAGTCAAACAATTATTTACAGTATTAATACCTGTAAGCCTTTCCATTGAACAGCTCATTTCGATGTTCATTACGTTTTTGTTCAGCTATTGTCTTTTGAATTTACTTTTATAACATATGACATTTGTGATCATTTATCTTCCATCCAAATCAATGGTTTACCAAAAACACCTCAGCGGCCATATTGAGATAAAATTACCATATAAATACTACTCATATTTTAGAACCGAACTGCCTTTTATCGTTACATTTTCGGTTCATGAATATTGATCAAAAGTCACAAATGCACAAGTGAATATGGTATTTTTACTGAGTTAAATATACCTCAGTCAATGATATTTAATTACTTACAGATGATTTTTGTCATATGGCATATGGTTGCCTTGGTTGTTTTGTTTTTGTCCATTTGTATTTGTAAATATTGATTGTTTACTTTTATTTTTTCTGGCTGGACTGTTGTAATCTAGTGAATGCAAAAAGCTATATGGTGAAAAACATAGCTGACCAGTTACAAAACCAACATTTTTTTTTACATCAGGACTATTCAATTGGGGGCCCGGGGGCCCGTAAGCGCATACATTGTTGTTTCACAGCCGCAAAAGAAAAGGATGAAACTCGCAACAGCAACAATCTCTCAGAGACCACAACATCAATAAATAGCAGCGCAGACAGAATAGTCGGTCATAACTTCCGTCTAGAAATAGGGCGACACTGGATGAAGATGATAATCAAGTGGAGTCTGGAAGACCGCTCCTTCAGCTGTAGTTATTCTAATCCACTTCAGACAGAGCGCTAGTAATGCTTCAATGAACAAAAACACAATTATGTCAAAACGCTTATTTTAAATGAGTAATAAAGTCTTAAATGACTGTAAAGAGTTGAGAGAAAATCAGATGTGTCAGAGCCAAGTCAATTGCATCAGGTTTTAAAGTGACAGCATTGCCTACAACGTAAAATCTGAAAGTCCGTCATTGATGTAAATAATGGAACAAAAAGATAGAAATCACTTGACCACTGATTTTAGTTTTGTAGCTTGAGTAAAGCTTAATTTATGCATATACAATTTACAGTTGATGTGAGGATTGTTTTAAGTTCACTTAAATTAAAAGTTTAAAATTATATTTTTCTGAACAAAATAAACCTATACTAAATGTTAAAAATAATGGCTTTCAATTGCAGTGTAACATTGATTTTCTATAATTAGTGGTGAAAATTGAGAATTGAAAATTGATCAGTATTGCATTAAAAATACTTGGCATTGTTAATAATTGTAAGAAGATGCCATTAAAACATTTATATGTTTTATGTATATGAAATATACCATCTTTATATTTTTCCTTCATTAATTTAGAAGTTCATTGTAAAATTATGACACTAAATATATTAATATGCATTACAAATTCTTAAGAGAAAAATGTGAATAGTTTTTTATATTACTTTATCGATTCACTTTTGCTGCTTTGTCCTGTGGAGAGGTCAAAAATACTTAATTTCATTATTGAATCACATGTGCTGTCTTCACTCTTATGAACCAGAAACAGAGCGCTCTGAGGAACAAGCTATTCTGTTCTGCCTGTTCCTCACACTGTCAGCCGAGTGACGCGATCAGCTGTGCTTCAGAATGAGAATGTGTGAGACAGTGTGTTGGCAGAAATAGCCAACCTCGATAAACAGCGTTATAAATAAATGGATCAGCGGCTGACATTCACACTGGAGGGATATGCTAATGCTGGAACTGTGTGTTTTGTCATACCCATCGAGGAATGACACATGAGCTGTAGCTCTGGTCAGGCTTTCTACACAATACACTTTTCTCAGGACTGCTACCTAGGGCCCTGCAGGATGAAGACCTTACTGTCCCCCATTGATGGTTCTGCTCCGAAATTTCCATCTATGTTTTCCTATGTGCAGTTGATAACGTGTTATTTAGCAGATGGCCAGTCTAATTTTAGAGGACTATACTGGAAGAATAAGCACAGAAGAAGGACTATTTCAAGGTTATGACGCAAGACTTCACACATGATCTTGACTTTGTGTGACCTTTTTTCCTCTTTATTCTAGGAAGAACTAAACATGTTCAAAAACTTCAATGAGAAAATTGCTGATTTTACTGGGTTTAGTAAAAATATAGCTGTCCACAACATACTACATTCTGACTATGAGAAATGTATTCTACTAACTCTAAACCTACCCTACCAGTCTACTCTGAGAGTTAGTAGACATGTAGTTGTGAATTAATGAGAATTAGTTGATGTATGTAGTTACAAAGTTACTTATAGTTATTAAAATATGTAAAATAAAGTGTTATTTCAAAACAATTAACATCACAAATACTTCACAATTAAAAAATCTATGGCTATTTTCTTCTATTTAAGGCGGCATTTATTTGAGAAAAAGTGAAATATTGTGTTGTATTCGTTTTCTTTTTTCATTGTAATATGTGACCCTGGACCACAAAACCAGTCTTAAGTCGCTGGGGTATATTTGTAGCAACAGCCAAAAATACATTGTAAGGGTCAAAATTATTGATTTTTCTTTTTTGCCAAAATTCCTTAGGATAGTAAGTAAAGATCATGTTTTATGAAGTTATTTGGTCAATTTCTTACCGAAAATATATTAAAACTTAATTTTTGATTAGTAATATGCATTGATAAGAGCTTCATTTGTACAACTTTAAAGGTGATTTTCTCAGCATTTAGATTTTTCTGTACCCTCAGATTCCAGATTTTCATATAGTTGTATCTCAGTCAAATATTGCCCTATCCATCCAAATCGCTTATTTATTAAGCTTTCAGATCATGTATAAATCTTAATTTTGGAAAATTAACACTTACGACTGGTTTTGTTGTCCAGGGTCACATATATTAAAATGAAATTTATTTCTATGAGCAAAACTGAATTTTCAGCACTATTACTCCAATCTTCAGTGTCACATGATCCTCAGAAATCATTTTAATATGCAGATTTGCTGCTCAAGAAACATTTCTGATTATTATCAATGCTGAAAACATTTGAACAGGGCTTCTAAATATTTTTTGTGAAAACTGTGCTACATTTTCCATGTAACAACAGTTCACAGTGAAGCTCGAAAATACATAAATTCCATAAACACATCATGAATATTTCATATTCTTAATGTATTATACCCTTGGAATCACTTGGAGTTTAAGAAACTTCACCATGAATTGTTATTTTATGTAAGGCATCTCTTTAAGGATCATTCTGAGTTCTCGAGAATAACCAGAGAGGTTTCAGCAACATGTAATAGAATAAATAATGGCAGTATTTCTTTTTCAGGTAACTTATGCCTTTAATCTGTTCAGCAACCTTTTAGCATTACCAATTATCAAGTGCTGTGATTACCTTATCCATCACAAGAGAAGCTTTCATTAGTAAATCAATCATTAAACAGACACTTAAATTCTGAGACAGTTCAGAGGGACACAGTGACGATCACGCAGGGATCAGGTCTTGAGGCACTGCTTGCTATCTATTGTTATCCTCCAAAGAGCATGTGCTTGTATACTTTAATTTGTTCTTATTTTGGCTGAAAGAAGTGGAAATCATATCATTCACAGCAGTAGCCTAATCATCCACAGCTTAGCGATTTCTTTCTTTATGCAGAACAAGGATGAATGTCTTGTTTAGTCTTAATTTATGATAACCCACTCTAATCTCAAAAAGGCCTGCTGTGTATTATAATGCTATGGAGTTTTACTGCTTTAAATGGCAACAATTTACTTTGCACAAATGCACTAAAATAATGCATTAAGGTGTGTTTCTCTTCCTCTCGTACTGAAGCTAGAAAGAATTATTATTAATATAATTATTAATTATTATTATTAATATTCCTATATTGAGTATGAATAATTGCAGCACTAGGGAAACTGATACTGGTTGGAATAATGTTTATTCATTGTTGAATATTTACACTGCCGCTAGATGCAAGTACGTATGTCCGTCTGTGTATAAAGAGACATCTATTAACTCAAATTATTTATTTACCCCCAATATTAAGTTCATCCTAAATTCAAATTCCCTTCCACATGGGGGAGCTATAACTTCACAATGCCATAAATGCATCTGTATTGAATGGGACCTCACAATTGATCACAGACACTTCCTTTGGCCTGTAGTAACATTGCATAACATTTTATCAGAGAGAAGTTAAATTATCAAAATAATAGACTGAAATACAGGAGCGTGATTTATGACATTCGTTGAATGTGACCCATGCTGACACTATGAGGGCCAGTGTACTAAAAGTCAGCTTATTGAAAAACTTATATTACCAGTTTACATTCAAACTTATAACCCGGCAATACAAGAAAACCAAATAATAATAATAATAATAATAATTTGTGTACCCAACTCTTGAGTGTTCTTATTTATATGTGAGTCATGATGTGAAATAAATAATTGGATAAAAAATCCCACAATGCCACTGGGAAACTTATATTCTATATTACATTTATATTCTCTTCTCATGTTTCCACATTCTCTATAGATTCAACATTTGACTATATTTTGTTGATTGCACAACATATTTTTTTATAATTTGTATGTTTAAAGAAAAAAGTCTATATACAAATATTCCTTGTCCCATGTCTGCATGCTTTGGCTGAATGCAGATTTCAGCATGTGTACAGCGGTGTGGAGAAGATAAAACGCTCGCACTGTGGATTGTGGAATTGACAGAGGGTGAAACTATTGAGAGCATTCAAGAGAACTGAAAAGTTGCTTACCTTTATGCCAATATAAGGCAAAAGTGGCAGTCAAATGTTGTTGGCTATTATTATTTGTCATTTGCAGATTTTCCAGGATTTTCTGCTGGATTAGTGCATAAATTATGTTATTTACATATGCGTTGCAGTTATCAAGTATAGTCTTGAACACCTTTGTTGTACAGACTGGCTTGGTTTACAAAATTATCAAAGAAACACTGTATCTTTCATTTCAAAATTCAGAATCAATTAATTTCAGGACGAAAAAAAAAAAAAAATAGGCGATGACAATTTCCAATGAATCATTCACTCAACCAATTTGTTCAAAATGACTGATCCTTTTAGGAGTAAGTTGATGAATGGTCTATTCAATCATTCACTCAGATGAGTAGCTTCAAAACTAGGATTCATTCTGTAAGAAAATACTGTAGGGTGTAATGTAAGTTGTGGAATATTAACTTCTTGTTTATTGGGGTATTTTCTAATGTTAAGATCATATTTGCAATTGCAAGAAAAACAGCACTATTGCTTGTGTGATTTTGCTTAGGTTATTTGTTTTGAAAATGGGGGACATTTGTCATTGTCTTTAACCTGTGTCTATTTCGAACCCTGATTGAGATGAATAATAATGTTACATTTCCCTAGCTGCTGTTAAACATTTTGGTTCCATCATACATAACGTAAGTTACTTTACGCAAGAGACGTCGCATGAACGGCATGTCATGTTGACTTAAAGACACTTAGCTGGGTCCAGATTTGAACCTTTCTGCACCACTGTGGACACCTGTTAAGGTCACAGAGCGTATTTCAGCATGACAGCTCCAGAGATGATGTGTGAGGTCTTTTGTGACATGGTGTGAGGTCTCTGCCAACTGATTTTAATGGCTGGCGTCTGTGTGTGTGTGTGGTAAAGCAGAGAGAAATACTTAGATAGGTCACAGGTTCAAATGAGGACACTGCGGTCCTTTGACCTGTGTCATCTATGTCCTCATCGCACACCTGCTCTGTCATGGTTTAGGACATGTTATAGCCTTAATGCAGCACAAATCTAGAAATATGCACTGGTTGCAGGTCAATACTGCTTTTTATAAAGCACAGCAGAGTTCTGACGTACTTGAAGTCAAAATCCTACTAATTTTCTCCATGGACCATTCATGTTGAATTTTTCAAGACAGACCTAATGCACTCCAAAATTGTGAACACTCAAATATCCTGCCGGAGCCTGTAATCAAACTTTCATGTTAAAATGTTTGTAACTGACAGATTTCCAGGAAAAAATTGCACTGTCCTTTATTCTAAAGAAAAGATCCTACAGAGATAACAGGTGTGACAGGTTGCATAACGTCAAAATCTTGCCCATTTTCAGATGCTCCAGACATTTCATTACCCCATCCAAATTAAATATAATGATTTTACTTTGAGATAAAACTGTCATCGCAAAATTATATACAGTATACTTAAAAGTATGTACAATATGTTTTCTATTATTAGACTTCTAAAGCAAACGAAGGTCCATAAATTATCAACATGATCAAAATATAAAGGTGTTATACACAATTTACTACATGCCTTCTGTCATCTAACTCTAACACTATATCATTTTTTTTAAAGTAAAAGTACAAACTTCCACCTTCAGGTTGTGCTTCACTTGCCTTTTCCCACTTTAGTCATTCTAGTAACAGTAACTATTAGTAGACTGTCTGCTTACGGTAACCCCTATTAATTGGTTGTTAGCATGCATATTACTTGAATATTAGCCATTTATTTAGTAACTAAGCACATATTAATGCCTTATTCTACATGACCTTATTCTATATCCCTAATCCTACCCAATACCTACACTTAACAACTACCGCACTAACTAAAAATAAGCAGCAAATTAAGAATTTATTGAGGTAGTTAATAGTGAATAATTGATACACTAACACTTTACTTTGATGGTCCCTTTTGAGCATTTTGTTGACAATTATGTGGCACCTACATGTCAACTAACTCTCATTAGAGTATCTAGTTACTGATGTCTCTGGTCAACAAATTTAAACCATCTTTATTTTAAAATCACATATAATTATATAAGTGAAGGAACAAAACATCAATATAATAGTACTATACGTTTGTAAACTCAGAACTTCTAGAATTCCATAGAAATTTTCTAGCAAACACAAAGTTGCATGCTTGAGTATATTGATAAATCAAGCATCAAGCTTACAGCTGATTGGTCGTTGTTAGTGATGACTCGTTGATGAGCTTCAGCGCTTCCGTTACAGACAGACTGCTGCTGCGACATGTTTCGATTCATTCATTACCAGTGAAGACACTTTCATTTAATTCTGTTACCACGGAAATGAAAATTGTGCCAAAAGATCTAAAAGGTGGCCACCCACTCCAGGAAAGCACTGCAGATGTCAGAAATGACTCACTCTACCTACACTCTCAAAATAAATGCATATATATCTTTTGCATTCCAATGTGAAGTATTTTACACCTACAGTAAAAAAAGTGAGCACCGTCAGTAGTTTTGTATTGTACAAAATCTTTTTCTTTACATTATTAAATCATATGGAGGGTTTTAAAGCTGTGGTTACATGCTGAATCATGAAATGCAATGTATAAAAGCTGAAAATATAATTTTGTGTTCTGATTCTGCTTATTGCAAGCTGGTTTGGTTCAGCTCCTATTGAGGAATTTTTTGAAATACTCACAGAAAAAATGAATAAATTCCAGAATAAGACCGCTGTGAAAGTGAGCAGTCACTGATGTGCTCTATTGGAGCTGCACAATTGCTAAATAGTTTGGTTAACCAATATAATGTGGTGTGAACAACTCTGCATCTACTGGGACTCGAATAAGATGCTGTAACATGAAAGTTACAAAACAGGCTCAAGTCAGAGCTCCATTGAGGTTTTGTAAGCAGACCAACTGGGCGTGTAGGACATGCATAACTAGGCAAACGCATCCTACCGTCTTCTTCTGCTGGCAACCTTGCAACATGGTGTTGAAGGTCATAATCACACGATTTTGTGTAATTGCTGACTCTTGGTTTTACAGGAACTTTTCATGCAGAGAAAGTGAGCAAATTTGGCGCAGTTTGACGTCGCAGAGCACTGAAGATGACAGCTTCGCTTTTCTCTGCGCTTTAAACCTTTCATTAACCCTTGAAAAGCATGAATTTGCCCATTTCATGTTTTGCCCTTTTTCTTGTAATCAACAAAAGCCGCCCACGCAAATATGCATGAATGCATTTAGACATAACTGCATGGTTACAAATATAGTGCCACCCATTTTAAATAAAGAACCCAAGAATATTGTGCAAGCAAAACCAAAAGATTGACTTATTCTGGACTTTTCTGGTATATGATGTATTAAGATGTTGAATTAGTTGAGTTTGCTATTGATCAAACCCCGTAGCTTTGTGATGGGGAGTTTTGCACATGCACTATTTAGATTTACCGTGTAAACACGTGGCACACCACATTTAATTTTTCTGTTAGTTTTTATGTGTTTGCTTCGTGTCTTTTCTCAGTTAATGTTACCCACAGCCACTTGTGCAATGATGGAGGATTGAGTAGCTATTTCTATCAGGAAAAACATTGAATACATTCCATGTATTCAAGAGAAAAATATTTTCACTTCCTGGGAAACTGGTGCAAAATATCAGCAATAAAATAATAAAAAAAAGGTGCTGCAACCGGCAAAGCCTATGACTCTTTTCCTAAATAATGTTGCATGCTAAATAACTTACCAAAAACAGTAGCGAAGACGTTAATGTTGTCTTACATTCAGACGCCTGATGTTTGGGAAAGAATTTATGTAAGACAGTTGTGGGAGGTAATTATACCAAATCATTTGGCTCAGGCATTTTAGAATGACTAAAACCCCATTTCAGATGGTGTGCAAAAATGACAAACATTCTTTCATTGATGACTCATCCTAGTGTCATTTCAAACCCATAAGACCTTTGTTCATCTTCAGAACACAAATTAAGATATTTCTGATGAAATCAGCGAGCCATCTGACCCTCCATAGACATAAACAACCGCAGATTACGCTCATAGGGACTGTTTTAATTATGTTTTTACTACGTTTTGGATGTTGGGTCATTTCAGTTGTGTTGCTGTCAATGGAGGGTCAGATAACTTTAATAATTTTAATAAAATTATTAAATAAAACTTTAATAAAAATTATCTCAATTTGTGTTATGAAGATGAACGAAGGTCTTCTGGGTTTGTAATAACATGAGGGTGAGTAATTAATGACAAAATTTAAATTTTGGGGTGAACTAACCCTTCAAGGTGAATTGAGACTGAAACTGAGCAAGGCCCCATGTGTTTCAGTACTTTTTGTCAACTTCCCCTCACAGATGGCATTGTGTACTTAAAGCAAAACTCTATTTGCTTCCATTTGTACAATCAGCATCTGCTTGGTGACGTGTGGCCCATGGAAAACATCACTAATGGGGGTAATCTGTCAATATAACATTAACCTAAGCGACGTTGTAAGAGTCAGCATGTCGGGAAGCCTCTTGTATTCATGGAGACAGGAAAATGAAATACCTGCAGCTATGTGCTTAATAACATTAATATTATTAACACAGATGCAGAATTCTGAACTAGGTTTAGTAGAGTAGGGAAGAGGTTAGAGGCTAATTGTGAATTAACCTATGTAAATAACTGCACCTTCCCGAGGCCAAACCATGCTGTTGGTAAACACAGAGCTCTTTCATCATTTCTTGTTGATCAATCAGTATTCCAGGGGGTTACTACTGCTCTAATTACTATTGATCTCTTTTTAAACGCACATAGGCATATCTTCCCCAAGCAGAAAATACCCAGAAGTCCCAAACCAATCAATTCACCAGCATTATGTCAATGCATTAAAATACCAACCTCCACCGATTTATGAGTGGATACAATGTTGCAGTAGAAAGCAAGCTTCTCAAACTGTAAGAAATTCAGTAACCTTTCACTAAAATACCTGCTCTACCCTCCATCCATCCCACACAATCACCACCTGACCCCTTCCTCCACTAGATGCTGACAGCAGCCCAAATTATGTTGTTAACTCTCTCGAAGATCTGCCTAATACGCCTGTCAGAAGTCAATGTTAGGGCGGGAGGTTATGTCATATTCACATCCACACCCAGTAATTCCCAGCTTTATTCCAATGATAATCAAAACCTAACAATTTGCCTACTTTGACACTTGTTTTGTGCCACAAGCACACAATTAACCTAAAAACGGTCTCTGAATGCCAGCACTTAATTTTGACCAGAAGTTGAGCACAACAACTTTCACAGATAAGACCAATAAAAGAAATCCAAATGTATGGAGACAAGCGAAGTGAAAAAATTAAATCCAAGCTGGAAGACAGAGCTGGAAATTGTTAATTATAATAAAATTATAATTATTTCAAGGAAATGATAATAATCTCCTAAGAGAGTTTCCAGAACCTCGCTAAATCTATGTCATGCAGAATTAAGGTAACTCTGAAAGGAAAAGGGGGTACAACTTGATACTTGCAACGTGTATTTAATAAAGTGGTTGGTGAATGTATTTAATGTACTGTATGTAAGAATGTATGATCTCTTAAAAAAAATTAAAAAACAACAACAACAACAACAACAAAGAAAGATTAATTAAAATAGCTTTCTGAAACTTGAGATTTTTTTTAAATGCCTAATGAACGAAAATACATTTTCAGTTTTGAAAAGTAAACTACTATGTTTATCATTCTTCAGTGAATTTGTTTCTCGGATACTTTTCTAGTGATTTTGTCTCAATCTCCTGAAATTAAATACTGTAGGTAAAAAGGCAAATCACTATTTTTGTCAGCTATGATGTAGTTGTTGATATACATTAAAAAGACAATAATATAAAGAGGTCAGTCATAAAGAGGACAGGTTAGGGTTAAAGATAATCCTGCTTGGTGGTTTGGATTTAACATCAAACCCTGAATGATTAAAATGACCCAATAGATATTTTACGATGAATCATTCAGTCAAATGTTCTTTAAAGAACCATCTCTTTCTTCCCTTTTTATAATCTAAAAAACCTTATCTTGCAGTAAATAACCTTTTGTAAAACAGAAAGGTTCTTTAGAAATTAAAGGGACTTTATGGAAGCATTTAGACACAAATGGTTCATCGTGAAGCCTTTATTTTTAAAAGTGCACGAGACTGTGCAATTTAAACTTGTGCAATTGCTGAAACTAAATTCAGTACAGTAAAGGTGACCTCGAGCTCACAAAACATCTTGGTTATGAAGGTAACCCTCGTTCCCTGAAGGAAGGAACGGAAACGTTACATATGGGAACTTTTATGAAAGACCAGTCACCTCTGAGCCTTACTAAAAAGTCCAATGAAATTTGGCAAATGTGGTATTAGCATGCCGAACCACTCCCTGGACATACGTTTATATAAGGGCCGGCACGCAATTCACTCATTCAGGTTTTCGCTGAGGAGCTGAACGACAGCCCGGCATACAGTGCGACCCGGGGTTGTGGCAGGGGATGTAATGTCTCTGATCCCTCCTTAAGGGTACGAGGGTTACCTTCATAACCAAGGCGTTCCCCTTAAGTCATTTCACGACAACGTTACATATGGGAACAGACCCATGGAAAAGGCCACGACCCTGAGGCCACGTTACGCACAGACCTTCGGAGCACATGCTTTCTACATGTGGAATTTGAAGTAATTCAATATATCAATGGTCATAGATACATGAAGGAAAACACAGCCTTCTGGCTGACCGTGGAATATTGAGATTTGTAGGCACAACCTACTGGGCGAAGGAGACCCTAGTCCTGACTGCGGGGCAGCTGTGAACCATTAAACATGCCTAAATTTGTTTCCAGGTATTTATTTTATACAAGTAAAAAGCAGCAGTACGATTCATATCACATCTTGGGCGCACAGAGAAAAACATGGCAAAGCTATAAAGGAAAAGGCCCATATGCCAAACATATGTTTCTAACAAAATAATAAATTAACAAAACGAAAGAAAAAACTGCACTAAGTAGCAGCCTAAAGCTTATAACGATTTTCATTTTTTGATATTTGTTCTTGAGAAAACGGCCTCCAATTTGTTTCCTTAATTTACAAAACGCAGCTGTTCAGAAGGGTGCCCTCGGCGAGGAGCAGTCGGAGGCTGGACACCCGGGAAGTATCCCTGTGGGGCAAGATGTTTTTGATCGCCTCGGTCTGCTTCTGGATTGCGAGAACATCTGGGCGAAATCCTCGACAGTGTCGCCGAATAGGTCGATCTGGGAGACGTGAGCATTTAGAAAGCGTTCTTTGTCACCATTTGCCATCTGTGCCAGGTTCAGCCATAGGTGCCGCTCCTGGACCACAACTGTGGACATCACATGGCCAAGGGATTGCGCCGCAACCGTGCATATTTTTCAATGCCTTGGCCTGGTAGACCTGCAGGGTGGCCATGGTGTGCAGGAAGGTGGCAGCCTGGTCCACAGCATAGTAAGCCCTGCCCGTGAGAGCGGATGAGAGCTTAAATGCCTTGGAAGGCAAATGTGGCTGATCCCGGGCATAAATTCTGGGGAACCGCCATTTAGCCCTTGGCTGCCCCGCCATCGAGGGTCAGGTAGTCAAGTAGGGGGCCCGCCACGACCTGGTCAACTCCTTCCAGGAAGAAAGGCTCTGGGGGGGAACACGGCAGTGCCGCAGTCCTTGACCCCAGAAACTAATCATCCAGCCTTGAAGGATCGGACGGGGCCACCTTGGGCACCTCCAATCCGATCCCCTACCCTCCCTATGATGCTGCAGAAGACATCTTCTCACAGGGTGCACCGAAGGAGACGCTCGGCTCGCTGTGTGGGGAAGCAGAAATTGCTGAGAGAAATCGCTCTTTTTTCCCGTTTTGCCCAGGGAGGACCTCGCAGCACAACTGTGCACTCAGTAGTTGGTTTCGATGGTTACAAAAGAATGATTTGGCAAGTCTTTAAAAACACCAGCCCGCAGGAACCCGCTGACAGCCACCCAGATGTTGTCGCCCTCGGGGGGAGACAGTGTTTTTTTTTAACTTGTTTTTTTTTTTCTCATCTCTTCAGGACTCACAAGGCGTGGCTTCGAAGTGAAAAGCTGAATGAGTGGTTGCATGCCGGCCCTTATATATCCGGGTGTCTGGGGAGTGGTTCGGCATTCTAATACCATTCAAATTTCATTGGCCTTTTTAGTAAGCCTCAGAGGTGATTGGTCTCTCATGCGAGTTCTCATATGTAACGCCGTAGTGAAACGACTGAAGGGGAACCACAGTTTCTAACTTGATTTGATTTCATGAGAGGAAATAGCCCTTGAAGGTAACATTTTTTAGAGCATGCAGTCTCCACCTACATCACAGAGATGTTTATTCTTATTAACGTGTTTATCTTTCGCTACTTTATTAGGCTATTTGGATTGCTGTTCAGATTACTATATTTAGATCTCTAGCTGTGCTTGGATGCTGGTGCAGGTTTAGTGACTAGCTTAACCAGCAAAGACTGGTAACCCATTACTACTGGCAGTTCGTTCTCAGGCCATATTTACGTCACCTGCCTTGTTTTATTAATAGAAGCATATTTCTGAATTCTTCTGTGCTTCTGCAGTCACGGATGCCAAGGAACACCATGTCCAACCCCAGCCAGTGTGACAATTAAACATCTTGTGTAGCCTAGTTAACGCAAGAATTTTACAACTTAACAAGTTTTCTCTTATATCTATTTTTTATAAAAGCTCCAATGGTTGGGGCTCACATATATCCATCCAGGGATATTCTGTATAGATTCCAGGACTGGATGAGTCCAGTCATGAGATTGGATATGCTAAAAGTAGCATAGGCTGCCATGATACTTTCATATGTCATGAATGTTGGATTATATACAGAAAGAGAGTCACCTTAACTGTCAAAGTAAAGGGTCAATGTCTGTTGTTATGCAGTCATATGATTGACCATTTTCAAGCCCACCTCGCACTCCTAACATAAACATGCCACGCAAATGAAAAACAACAGATAATCAACTCATTGTGGTGACATCTGATGAAGCTGTATTTACAGATATATCGGGTGTTAAATGCATTCCCTGTTATATTTGGTGTTGGCTCAATCACAAGATGATGGGAAACATTTTTCAGCTTGTGACGTATCAGTACACCTACACCTATTAAGGGATAATGTCACAGTGGACTCCTGATATTTGACATCTGCTTCTGTAAATATTCAAAGCTGTGTGCTCTTTACAGATGGATAAAGCAGATCCTTGAGGGTTCGGCAGCAGTTACGGGTGCTGTGGTGGCAGTCCGCTTGAAAATGTTCCTCGGTGTGGTCTGACTGCTGGCTGACCTCCTGGAGATGTTTATAGACAATGAGAGCAAGGTCACCTTCTCAGAGCAATGGAAAACTCACACGGTCCATGAAGTCAGCAGTCACTTGACTACACCGAGCATCTCTGATGTCTACAAATAAACAGACAGGAGCCACGTCGCATTCTGGATTTTGAAATTGCTTAATATAAAATTCTCTTTTGTTGAACCTACTCACTTGCCTCATGGGAACTTATTTATGGTCTACCCCAGTGGCAAATGTACCTCACTTAATTACGTCACTGTGTACCTCACTCCAAATGTACCTCCCTACAAAACATCCCTGAATAACATCTAACACGTAACACTGGACAACAGAGAGGCGTTCTCCAGTGCACAAAATCATAGCTTCCTAGACATTTCAGATGGAGATAAATATGTAATTACAGGAATTAACAGTCCTATTAATAAAGCGTGAACTACTCTCCTTCTATTTCCAGGAGAATCTGTTGCTAGTATCTCAGATTGTGCCAAATAATGTAGTTACAACCAGTCCAGCAGGCATCAATCGATCCAAAGCTAGGCTGGAATGGGTGGGTGGTTTCATAGATGACTCAGATTTAACCCTGTGCTTTTGCCAGGGCAAGCCTGTGTTCAGAGAGGGCAGTCAAAAGAAGATCTGCCATTTACGGAGAGCAAGTAAACTGATAACACAGAGAGATACATCATGAGAATCACATGGCACCGGGGAAAGACTGCAGAAGGAATGACCTCCTTTAAAGTAAAGGAAAAACACCACCATCTCTTGCGTCATATCACAATCAAAATGAAGTTCCAAATGCGGGTTTGGGAGGAGTCTATCATTCAGTCATTTCAATCACCATTACGATAATTGATTGGACTGTCCCAGGTACAATTCTTCCAGCATCCCTCCACCTCCTATCTTTTCCTGTGTTTTTTTTTTTTTTTTTGCTTATCCTTCACATTGTACAATCATGGGTGTGTCTTTGTGTAAAAGATTATAAGATATTTTTACAGTTGCATTCATGCATTTGGCAGGGACTGTTATACAAAATAAACACTGCATGCACACTATATTCAAGATATATATATATATTTCTTGATAATTGAATCCATGAAACCCAATACATCAGCTACAAAAAAAGCCAAACTTAAAATGTATTTTATAAAAATTTCTACAGCTGGTAAATAATCTATAATCTGAAAACACAGTGTATTGTGTGGGTGTGTGAACTACAGTATGAATCATCCTTTTACTTTTCTGATTTATTTATTTATTTTTAATTCAAAATGACTTTTGACAAAATGATTTTACATTTACATTTACCAATTCACTCGGATTCGATCTCATGACCTGGCATAAAAATAGATTAAAAAAAATAATTCATATTAATACATTTATTTGATAAACAATATATAAATTATTATAATTAATTATATGCAGTTGTTTTATACTCAATACTTCAATACTTTACCCATGAGAGCTAAACGTTGCACAACATGCAGAGCCTTGAGCCAAGAGAGGTGATATGCCTGTCCATCTGAAGCTTTGCTGACTCCAGGTGTTTCTACAGTTTGTAAGATTAGACACGAAGCCATGTGACCGAGGGTTACCCTGACCGCTAGCAGTTTGCTTCAGCATCACATTATAGTTCGACTTCCTGTGGTCATGGACAGGTTTTTGGGTCATGGTTAGTTTAATAAATGAATCATAATGAATTTCAACACCCTATACTGCAGCTCCAAAATAAGGTGAAGGATTTTTCTCCTTGGCAAAAACTAAATTTAATTGAAAACACAATCAGGAAACATGTTTCCCAGTGTGAGTCATGCTACTTGGATTGATGCAAATATAATCATCTGTCACTGTCATAAAACAAGAAGATGCTTTTTTTGCGTTGTTCTCTCATGAGCTACCACTCTCTTAATTCTGTAAAGAGATGCTCACTCAAGAAACCGCAGACTAACTCTTTTTCACTGTCTGTATGTCTAGACAGACAAGTTGCCAGTCAGGTGATTAAGTGTCCCAGTGGGACATTATGAAGATTTGCTGTAGAAGAACCAAACTGTAAGATTAGGGTCTAAATCATCCCACACATTTTTGCTGATTGGTTTGTGAATCATTATGGTGTGAATCATCGGACCTTGAAATATATATATATATATATATATATATATAATGTTCAATAATTGTATTTCTATGCTTTATTAATGATCAGATTATCATTTTTTTTAAATTATTATGTTATTTAAAAACCAGTTATTTAGTTGTCAGTGTTAGATCATACAGAAAGTCTAAGTAAAAGAATAATAAATTATTTAAATTTACATTAATACATCATATCATTTAGACACATGATAATAGTTGTTCAGTGTGTTAATAAATGCTTTATCATGTAATTCATGATTGAGACAGGTAATAATAAAGTATTTAGTAGTTCCCAGACGTCTGTTTTTGTGAGCTCATCTAAAGTGAGGACTATTTATACCTTGTAAAGCATTTATAAAGCAGATATCCAGTAAAGACTAATTTATCATTCAAACAAAAAAGTTGCCCTTTATTGATTTATAAGCATATCTAAATTTACAAAGGAGATTTAAAGGCTCAGTTATCTTCTTAACAGAAAAAACAAACACAGCACAGAGGGATACAGAACACAGAATAATTTTTTTTCAAGATGTAAAAAATTTAACCGTACAACTGTACACGTGATTAATGAAAAACAAACCTTCAGTTTCATAGAAAAAAATAAATCAAGATTACAGTTGTACATCTTCAAATTAATATTTCTGTATCCCTCTGTGTTGTGTTTATTTTTTCTGTTAAGAAGATAACTGAGCCTTTAAATCTCCTTTGTAAATTTAGATATGCTTATAAATCAATAAAGGGCATTTATAGCTGTATTTATAAACTGCTTACTAATGTCTATCAATGTTGGGACAAGGCTTTATAAAGGATGAACTGACTATTTACTAATGCTTAACTAATGATTCATAAAGTGTAGTTATTATAAAGTGTTACCAAAAAAATAACCATCGGCCTAGAATATAACACACTTTACTGCAGCTTCCGTCACACTTTGTATTAGATGCAAAAGGTCAAATCAGCTGGTACCTCAAAACAAATGCCGAGGAGGCTGTTATTGTTAGGGCTGGGTATCAAGTTCGATACTTTTTGGTACCGACCGAATTGCCTCGATACAACCGACTGCAGCACTAGCCAGTGTGTTTGACCAGAAGCGTGTAAAATAGCCTTATGTTACAAGTAAGCACACTCCTGCTTTCAATAGTATTTGTCAATATTTAACCGCAAAAAAGATTATTTCTGCTTGTCTCTGTGTTAATGGCCTAAACTAAGCCTGGTTTGTTGCTAGGTTTTTTTTTTTTTTTTTTCTCCTTTCCTTTACGGATGGAGTTTTGGGTCCTTGCTGCTGTCGCCTCTGGCTTGCTCAGTTGGTGGCACCGAATTTCTGGTGGGGACATAAATACAGTAGGCTACATGAATAAAATCTCCAGAACTGCTCTGAGGGTTACTTAAAAAGCCGTTTCATTTGATTAAATCTATCATCACATCATGTACACTCAGAACTGTAACTCTATTCAAGGCAAGTCATCAAAATACAAGTTCGGATTGAACATGACAGCAGAAATATATTACTATTTTTCAGTAGAATGCACATAATAGGCTACTACAAACATTAGTAAACCAATATTTACTCAGTGTTTTAAACTGTAATATAAAGTCCCCTTTATTTTCCAACAAAAATTAATACACAAATTTTTCAGAGGGGAAAAATATAAGGCTATTGTAAGACTAAATAATGATGCACTAGTGCACAGTGTCATCATGCAGAGGTAAGACGTGGAGAGGCGGATCCATGTGCAGCTCTTGATTAAACAACTCAAGGTACAGGCAAGCAGGATCGATCAACAGCAAATGGTAACATCAGAGGCAAAGACAAGAGAATCATCCAATAATGTAGCAGAGGTCTGGCAAATGGCAAACAGTATCCAGAGAGGGCAGAGACAAGAGAGGATATCCGAGGCAGGCAGGGTCGAGAACTATAAATCAGAACAGGGAAAACACAGGCAAACACGGAAGGCTTTACAAGAGGAATAAACGCCTTGAACTTGGATTATTCTATTTGCCATGTTCTCTGATATCCCCGTTTGCTGCTGAGTGACTTTGCCTTTATCTCAGACTCTGTGTGTTTGTTCAATAAATGTCTGCAAATGGATCCGCACGTTTCCCGTTGTTTCAATCGTCACACCTGTGTTTTGTCTCTGTGTCAATGTCTCGTGTCATGTGCTCTAGTGTGTGTGTTTACTTACCTGATCCCTCGTGTCTGCTCATCATTTGTAACCCCGCCTTTGTCATGCAGTGTCCAGTCAGGTTCGGTTGCACAGCCAGAAGAGCTGTTTGAAACTCAGTCGGTTCCTGTCACCCCGTCCGAGGAAGTTTTGAAAGTCCTCACGGTTCCTAGCCCGCAAATGACGGGTCCTAACCCTGTCACACGGTACGAGGAGCTGTGCCGAGTGATGTCGGTCTGCGATTTGGATTTTGTGCGGCCGGATCTGCCAGATCCTGTCTGTGATCTGGATTCAGCATGGCCGGATCTGCCAGACCCGGTCTGTGATCCAGATCCTTTGTGGCCGGATCCGCCAGAGCCGGTTTGTGATCCGGGTTCACTGTCACCG
The DNA here is from genome assembly GCA_032359395.1 of Enteromius anoplus. Lineage (NCBI taxonomy): Eukaryota > Metazoa > Chordata > Actinopteri > Cypriniformes > Cyprinidae > Enteromius > Enteromius anoplus. The sequence goes on from JAUMHG010000060.1 coordinate 3,098,747, forward strand.
GAGCAACAAGAGCCATATGACATCTCAGATTTGCTGTGGCCCCAGCCGCCTGATCCCTTGAGCGACATTAATGTACCGGAGGTCCCGCCAGTGGCTGCACCAACCCCAGAGAAGTTTGGGGTTCCCGCTGTTGGCTGCACACTCTTCAGGTCCGTCCATTGGGGTGGCGCAGGTGAAACTACTTCTCGCTGTGTCACACGCTTCAACAAGCCCTGAACTGGCCGTGGAGGCCATTGAACAGACTGTTCGGGCCAAGAGGGCTCTATCACAGACTGTTCGGCTCCAGGAGGGCATTACTAGTGACTGTTTGGTCCAGGAGGGCTTTTTTCACAGCCTGTTCGGCCCAGGAGGGCATTATCAGAGACTGTTCAGCCCAGAAGGGCATTATCATTGCCTGTTCGGCCCAAGAGGGCACTATTATGCACTAATCGTCCCAGGAGGGCATTTTCGTTGCCTGTTCGGCCCAGGAGGGCATTCTCACTGATTTGTTCAGCCTAGGAGAGCATCTGTGTTGCCTGATGAGCCCAGGTGGGTTTCTCCGCCACCCACTCCGCCTTGGAGGGCACTGTAAGGTTTGGAGAAATTGGATCTCTTCCTTGTCAATGCTGACAAGATTCTCAGGCAATAAAACAGTGAAAGTTAATTTGGAAAACTGACCCTCAGGACAGTAAACAATCAACCAAAATGCATTTGCTATTCTTAAAATATATGCTTGATGTATTGAGGTGATGCATTATTCTAAATTAGAAATGAATTGAATTCTCATTGTTTAATTATGTAATTGGCTTGACATAATTTCTTGATTCATCAAAAGTTATGCATTCTGCTAAATTGAAATTGAATTTGAGTCCCACTGTTTAATTATGTAATTGGCGTGATACAACTTTACCTGACGAAAAAGAAACATTAATTTTTGATTGGTTTTAGAATGCTGAAATCCATTATGAACAGTAGATTGAGAGGACTCTTTTGTGCACATAATTTTACGACCGGGATAATGACACACTGGAGGCTTGGGACTGAACAGAGCGGTTGGCACGTTCACTAAGACCTTTTGATTAATGCTTATCACTGAAGTTGACACGTCGGGTATGGTTAAAAGGCTACGTAAACTATTTTCTTTGCAAAATGCAAGCAGTTGGCAGCTGGCAGAGAAGGTAATAGCCCCCTCCGACCGCTGAGCAATTATCAGACTGGTGAGTTTATGTTTTATGAGATGGGACGCCAGACTCCGACACATCAGGTCCCCAATGAACAAATAATTGAAAATAATCAAGCCTCTAAATTATGATACAACCAATCTTCAGATCAGCATCCAAATTTAATATTGTAAATTTAATTTCAGAGAACCTAAAATTGGAGTCAGATTTAAAATGAGGTAAATGTAAAAAGTAAATTAGAGACTAAAGTTAGAAGAACTGAAGTATTTTCACAGAAGCGCTGGAAAGAGAGACGCGCAGCATCACTGCCCGCTTCACCTTGGAGGGTGGTGTCACAGACTGTTCGGACCAGGAGGTCTTGGTCTCTGTCTGCGTTGCCCCGGAGGGCACTGCAATCATCTGCCCCACCCTGGAGGGCGTTTTCGCCGTCTGGTCTGCTCATAATACTGTACAACAAGCAATCTTCAAATAAGTGCAGGCTAGAAGGGAAAAGAAAGAGTAGGGTTATTTTATTTTTATTTTTTATAATGTCAAAAAGTGTTGAAAGAGATGGGTTTTCAGAAGTCGTTTGAAGGTTGTAAGGGAGTTGGCATTTCAGACAGTGATGGGAAGATCATTCCACCAGCCAGGAACAGTGTAAGAGAATGTTCTGGAGAGAGATTTTGTGCCTCTTTGTAATGGTACAAGGAGGCGTCTCTAACTGGCGGATCTCAGAGTTCTGGAGGGAGTGTAGATTGGTAGCAGTGAGTTGAGGTAAGCGGGAGCCGAGCTGGTGATTGTTCCATATGCAAGCATCAGTGCCTTAAATTTTATGCGAGGTTCAATTGGGAGCCAGTGGAGGAGAGATGAAGAGAAGTGTGACATGGGCCCTTTTAGGCTCGTTGAAGACCAGTCATGCTGCTGCATTCTGAATCATTTGTAGAGGTTTGATAGTGCATGAGGGAAGACCGGCTCTAAGAGTATTGCAGTAGTCCAGCCTGGAGATGACCATGGCCTGAGTAAGAAGTTGTGTTGCCTGCTCTGTAAGAAAGGCCATGATCTTTCTAATGTTGTCTAGGGCAAACCTGCAAGATCGGGTAGTTTTAGCAATATGGTCTTTGAAGGAGAGGCGGTCATCAAAGATAAGACTAAGATTTCTGGCTGAACTTGATGGGGTAATAGTTAATGAATCTAAATTGATGGTGAAATCATGCTGTAGAGTTGAAGTTGCAGGGAAAATGAGGAGCTCAATCTTTGCCAGGTTGAGCTGTAGATGATGATCTTTCATCCACTCCGAGATGTCCGCCAAGTAGCCGGAGATCCGTGCAGCTACCGTTGGATTGTCTGGTTGAAATGGTTACATGTAAGGTGTAACGATGAGTGGCTGAACTAACTCGCGCTCGTGCTTCCTCACGAACAGGGAGAACTCAGAGGCAGGAATAGAGTGCAAAAACTAGACATTTATTAAA
>JAUMHG010000060.1:3111058-3122080 GCA_032359395.1 Enteromius anoplus
ACCTCCGCCTGTTGTACTCTCCTTTGACTTTTATTAAACACTCTGCATTTGGATCCAACTGCCTCCCTGCTCATTTCGTGACACCACTATCCCAGGGACTGTTGCAGATTATGCAATTAGATAGATGCAATTATGTATCATTTCAGAATGTGTTTCTTCAAAGCTCTGATCTGCTTTGTTTAATGTATATTCTATTCTAAACAGCTGATGGAGATTTCTATTACAAAAAAAGACACTTTAAATCAAGACAAAGAACAGGGGAAATTGAAAAATGTATACTTTCCCGCTGCTGTGTCAACAGTGGCTTATCAGGTCTGATAGCTGGTGAAAACAACAGACCCGCAGCAATTCCTGGTATGAAACACACAATGTTACACTCAGGTGCTGAGAGGAAACTAACCCGGAAAATGGAGAAACTGGCTTCATGTCATGCTCTGAGTCTGTCTGCAACTGCTGGGTATCACTGGCTGCGAGAGATTAGTGGGGTGTGCTGTATGAATCAGGGAGATACTGTGACTAAATGTCTGCTTTATGCTTATCAGCGCAATGAATGGAATCCTCTGAGACACAGGGATAAGGTGAAGTGTGGGCACAGAGTCAGAGAGACTGCTATCTGATCTGACAGACTGATGTAGACTTGGTTTTACTGATATTGTTGTCTGTGCGACTGAGTACAGAAGTACAGATTCACAGATTAAACAATGCATCTGAAGAACTGATTCATGCAACAGATGTTACGAAAGAACAAGACCACATGAGACACATCATTGTGCCTGCCTGACAAATTCACTATTGTAGTTGTCATTCCCTTCGTTAGTTTAGAAGAATAATCTTTTCAAATAGCATTTAATTTTTAAACATATCATTGAAATATATATATATATTTTAATTAAATGCTGACAAAAACTGTGTTGAATCTGTGTTAATGTTATGCCATATAAGTGTGCACTGGTACACACTGTATACTTCTCAGTGTTTAAGCTCTGTCTCTCTACACTATGTGTTTCAAGATGTATTTTATGTATTATCTTTTGAAACATTCTGCCAAGTAACATCTACAACAAGCGAAGTGTTATATCTCTATAACAACAACTCAGAGGCTTTGGAATTTAGAAAACACAGTGCTGAAAAAAAGTTATCAAGTAAAGATTATAATGGCTGGGAGCTATTACAGCATAATGTAACTTGCAGAACGAGCTCACTACTAACTGTTAAAAAAATTGGTGTACATTTGCTGAAAATGTACTCACTCTCAGGCCATCCAAGATGAGTTTGTTTCTTCATGGGAACAGATTTGGAGAAATGTAGCATTGCATCACTTTGATCACCGTTTACAAGCCAAACATTTCTAATAGATTTTAATGTGAGAGACAACTACATTTCACCCTTACTTTTATGCATACATTGTGTGTCCTTTTACATAAAAACAGCAACACAGTGAGGATCATAATATACAGATTAAGAGAAATGAAGAGCAATTATGCAGTTTCACTCTAATTCCCTTGGACAGTGTCTGGAACTTGGCTCACTTTTCACATTCAGGTTCACTCCTGGCAATGGAGCCAGATTAGCGTGTTTATTCAAGCGGAAGGTGATCAGTTGTGAATGATGTGAACAGCCACAAATCAACATTTGAACTATGAACATTTGGAATGTTTTAATCGTAGCTTAGAGCAGCCTTGGGTCTAATCGCCATCATCAGTGTGGGGGGCTGTAAAGGGAGGTCACCATTACAGTTACTTGACATTAGTAAATGCACACACTGATATATTTCAACCTTGACAATTTTCAGTGAAGTAAGCACAACCATAAAGAGTAAAATGAAAAATGTTATAAGAATGAGCCCAGACAGTCTTCAAAAAGGCTCTGTTAGTGCATGCATGCATGTTTATCTGTATCACTCTGACTTGCAACTTCTATTTGCTATGTCATCAGCCAGGCTCACTTACATAAAAACACTTCCTTCGCTCGTGACTTAATGCCAACTTTAACCTTGCAACACAACGTCTATTTTTAATTAAGCAGGTTTTGTTACTCACATGTTTACACATCATTCCAAACCTGCATTTTTTCAGTGAACACAATGCTCGAGTTGTTTCCATAGCAAGCTCATAGACCAAACATATCTGTCAAGTTCCTAAAAGCACAACAAACATTGCAGATGTAGTTTTCTATATGAGGTCTTTTGAAGTGTTCTGATTTATATGAGAAACCAAGATACAAAAAAAAAAAAAAAAGCATGTAAAATAAACAAATTAGTCTAAAATTGCTGTTGTTATCCACTGAAAATCAGTATCAATAAAACCATCTTTGGATTTAGATTTCATCATATAGATGCTGTACAGTATTTATAATTATGTTTTAATGCAACTCAGAGATTAAATTAATACATTTACAATCCAGTTACAATTAGATAATAATGTTTAAAAAATAAAATTTTGAATAAAGAAATCTAAAATGCTAATCATAAACTGGCAGTAGGCTGTGGCAAGACTTAATACGTGCGTCATAGAATCATTCATTCACCTGATTCACTAAACCATCTGATCCATTGAGAGAACCAAAAGACCACTTTCATTATGATAGGGTTATTGAATTGTTAATTTGTTCAATCCAACTAATTAATTCATGAAGAAAAGCAAGTGAATCATTGATTCATCTGATTTGTTCAAAACTTAAAAAGAAGGCACAATTGATTTGTTTGAAATGATGTACTGGCAGAAATATAAGCAAAAACTGACAATATTGTGTAATTGCATGTTGCTGTGCTTATTGCATGTTAAATGTGTATTGCTTATTAAACAGTTATACAAAATAAACATAATATTTGCATTTGTGCTGATATTAAGTATAGAAGTACTTGCTTGTGGTACTCTTGTGGTATTTATTATTGTGCTATTTCATAAATAACTTTTTTCAGTAGTTTTTGGGCACAAATAGAGCAAGTCTTGACCTTCCCAGAACTGACCCTAAACAGTAGCAGTTAAATATATTTCACAGAAACATCATCCAATCGTTCATCTGAGCAGCATTTAGATTTCTCCATAGTACATACAAAATTGTATGACAGAGATGGCGAGGATGTGCTGATCCAGATGAAATGGGGCACAGAGAGAAAATGAGTAGCTGGCGCCGAAGTTGGACATAGCTGTCTGAAGATCTAAAAGTACAAGTGAAGGAGGGTGGAGACGACAAGTGTTTACCCCCTCCTTTGGCCCATGAGTCAGCAGCTACACCCTAAAACATGCTTCTATAAAGAGGAACGTTTACAATTTGTCAGAATCATTTATAGAGGTCGTTCAGAATCGCAGGTATTTGTATCCTTCAGGAATCCACGCAATCAGGATTAAGTGTTGAGGAAAAGAATTATGGAGACAAAAGAGATCTGTCATGTTGGCATTGTTCTTTGACCGCTACGTTCTTTGACCTATGATGTACTGACAACAAACAGAAAAACAATTTAATTTTACTGTTGTTAATAAAATAACATTAACCATATGGATAACATGAACCACCATTGTAAAAATTGAACTTTGAAACCGCTACTCTGAGTTAGATTTGATTTGACAATTAATAGAACCCAACCATAAATTATGCAATACAAAATCTGTATCTTAAAAATGCATTGCATCTACCCTGTTAGTCTACTAATAATTTAACAATTAACTATAAATTGTTACGATGACATAATTGTGAACTCATCAAGGATGATAGGATGTAAATTCATCCCCTGTAAAATTAATTTTATACCCTCTTTTCCTCTTGTCCATCACATTCCATCGACGTATTTGTTTAGAACTGTTTTTAGTTGGTAAACAGTGCTCTGTGCTTAATTTTCTTCTGATTCATTACTTTTTCATGATTGATTTGTTTCTCACATGCAGCTTATGTCTTCTCAAGACATTAACTGATGGACTTGAGTGGTGTAAATCAATTGTGGATTATTGGGATGTCTTTTATCAGCTCTTTTGACCCTCATTCTCACAGCATCCATTTAATGCAGGGGATTAATTAGAGAGAAATGGTGAGAATGCTACATATCCCCAGATATGAAACTCCTTTACATTTAAAATGGCTTAAGATATTTCCACCAAAATATCATTTTTTGGGTGAACTGTTCTTTTAACATGTATAAGAAAGAAAGCAATTTGGGCTCAGCAATAATATATAGCTAATAATATATTCAGGTTCAGGATATAACAGACAGCTGTAAGCTCCCAGTGTTGATGTCATAACTATTCATCATAACTATCAGATGAGCATCTATTATTTGGCTCATTTGGCCATGTTGTGGAACCGTTGAACTTCCATGTTACACGAAGCTTGAAGTGACAGTGGCACCCGGGTTTATGTAGTAACTGTCAGGTCATTGACTTCATTAGATGTTTGTAAAGGGTGTAACTCAATCTCAACCACGTGGCTCACACCACTCTGTGCAACAGGAATCACCTGAGCAGTCAAGGGGCGGGCTTTTCCAAAGGGCGGCCAATAAAAATCAGAGCCCCCAGTTTGTTTACATTCTCTCAGCATATGTGAAGGAGAGGTGTGTTCGGACAGGCCCACTGCCATCCCCCAAGCATTGCTGACATATTCCATGTGATCAGTTGTATGTTGGGAAAGTGCATGGTCTGGTTTGTAGGTGTTATTGTTGGCACTGTTTTATTGCATGAATGAGCTCTGGAATGTGTGTTCCAGTAGAGGTGGAGCATTTGGTGTCATTTACTCCACCATTTCCTTCAGGTTGTCTTATTGGGGCTGTTCTTGTGATTGTCAATGAAAGTAGACATTAATCTCTACATAATAATAGAGGTCAGGTTAATGGTTTAATTGCTGCATGTTCACCTGAGTTCATTTGTATTACTTGAATTGTTGCAGTGGAAATCCCCTGTGTTTCTTGAGACGTTGTTTCCTGATGCTTTGCTCTGGAATGTATTCGGCAGGTCAAGACTTGCCCAACTGTCACCTTTTTTCAATATTTCTGGCAACAGGTCTGTCCACAGAAAATCACACACAATCACACACTGATACAAAACTCACATGTTTTAATACAATTATCATACCAAAACAGTATAATATGCCACATTCATGCAATGACCACATTCTTGAGATTCTATTGGTTATTTCCTTTCCTTTCCTTTTACATTATTTATTTACTAGTTTGTTTGTTGGTGTATTTAATTAGATACTACTGTATGTGTGTGTGTACGTTGAAGGTCTGCAGTGTGAACCTATCTGTGCTATAAAGTTATATACCATTTGCACTGAACAAAATTATAAACGCAACACTTTTTTGCCCCAATTTTTCATGAGCTGAACTCAAAGATTTAAGATTTACACAAAAGGCCTATATTTCTCTATCATTGTTCACAGATCTGTCTAAATCTGTGTTAATGAGCATTTCTTCTTTGCTGAGATAATCCATCCATTTCAAAGGTGTGGCAAGATGCTGATCAAGCAGCATGATTATTGCACAGGTTTGCCTTAGACTGCTCTGTGCCACAGTGGTCTCCAAGTGAGTACATATTCCAGTATCCCCCAAACAAAAATGTAGTGACTCTAGGGAACTGGCTACATCTCAAGAGACTGATTCTCTTTGTAGATTTTCTGACAGCATGGTAACTTCTGCCATGATGGATGCGTCAGATTTTAGATCTGGGTCAACTGAACTGCTCAGTAATGTTTCTCAAGTTTAAAATGCTTGCCATACAACAGGACGTGTCTCAGATCAAGTCCGGTGAAGGCATATTTCCATGTCTTCCTTCTTCCTCAACACAGTAAGGTTCCTGAGGTGTGCTTTCAGGGGAAAAGCTTACCAGTATCGAGTTCATCCCTACAGCCTTGCACTCTCACCTTGAAGTTTCACAAAGTGTGTTAATGGCCCAACTGCAACTTCAGGGCATCTGCATACTACATTATATTGATTATTGGTTGATTTGAGCTCAATTGGAGCAGACGGTGGTTTAACAATGAGATGTCATTCTGACCCATATGAAAGAGTTGGGGTTAAGAAAAGTGTGTTTTATCCAATACAGAGGAGCACTTATCTGGGCATGGTGTGGGATTCGACCATGATGCAGGCACAGTAGTCTGAGATGACACTTGAACGAGTCGATCCTCATTGCAGTCGTGAGAGTCAAAGAAAGCCAACCACTCACTGTCAAGTAGTTTCACAGACTGCTGGGGCTTGACCCAGTTAACTGCACAGTGGTAGAGTTTTTGCAGGCTATATTTTCTGCAGAGTTGAACCACTTCACCTTAAATGTGTATCTGGTACAGTAGCTATAACGGCTTTACACACCCCTCTCAGTAGTCAGTCTGTAAACCAATCCCAGGCTCTCCAAAATTTGATACAGCTGTGATGAAAAGACATTTACTTGCAACACTCGTTTCTCCTATAAATTAACAGTCTTCCCAATCCCATTAAACAAATTCATTCTTACCATTAATACAAATGTAAAGCAATGCAAAAAATAACTAATCTCCAAAGTATTTTAAATCTACAAAATATCAAATCAACTATGCATTTAAGACGAGCCCCCATTTGTTGCAATCTCTAACTGAGTCACTACAAATAAGGAGAAACGAGTGCATCTGGCATTAGAGAAAAACATTTAATTTATTTAATCATTTAATCATCATCATTTAAAAGGAATCATTCTAAACTCCCATCGAGCCGAGGAGAAGGGGTACATAAGAAGACCGAAACTCCCTGCTTGATCCAACATGAGCGTCCACTCCATCCAGCAAGGAACGATCTTATAAAGGAGGAAACACATACACCGGTGCTCCCAAGGAACCACCAATCAGCCGTACACCTACAAATACACAACACACAACCACAACCCAACAAAGACACTACAAAAGGCTCGTCACAACACCCCCTGTTTCCTCCATGCTATACTAAGCACTGAGGCCCGTGTTCCACCATGGGACCTGGCCGTGTTTCTAAAGGCTCTCTGTCAACCTCAGTTTCAACCAGAGGTTTCAGAGTGCTGACACTAAAGACTGTCTTCCTAATAGCCGTCACGTCACTGAAGAGAGTCTGAGATTTGCAGGCCTTGTCTGTGACCACTTCATTCCTCATTGCTTAGCCAGAGATTTTCTGTACCCTAGATCAGGGTACGTCCCTAAAGTGCCCATACTTCCAGCCTCCCTGCAGGCACTAAACTCATTCTTCCAGAAGCTGCTGCTGTGTTCACCTCATATACTTTTATAACTTCCTGGTAACACGTCACCCCATCACTGATGTAGCACTTATCCATTGGTCTGATTACAGACATGATTCAGAGTGTGGTAAATCCGAATCATTCCCAAAGCATTCAATGCTGTGTCTTGTTTCCTCGTGGAAATAGGGCTACATAGGTAACCTTGAGGCGTTTTGCCATGAGAATATTGTAAATTTACATTTATTATTTTATAGCAAATACAACTACTTTTTACAGTTCTTATAAAAACAGGATCTGATAATAATACAATAACACTAAAACTTGCAAACAAAGAGTATCAGGAATATGCTTGCTCATTTAAAAAACTTGCAGAAAAGTTGTGTCTAATAACAGCTTGTTTCTGTCCCAACCGCAGTCTCCACTCATCACCACAACAGTAACCCTCAAAATAACTCTTTTCCTAAAGTTAACTTAACAGTCACATTCAGCACTTACAGCAATAACTCTGTGTCACTTTCCCAGAAACACTTACAGTACTGTTTTTCTTTCTTTTCATCCAGTTTCATGCAAAATGAGATAGGAGCTGAAAATCTCCTGCTAAATGTCATATTTATCTGTTTAGCCAGTTTAAAGCTTCCTGAAAAAATATGGGCAAGTGTACCTCGGAACAGAAGCTGTTTTACCAAAAGCTGTAACACCAAATATTTATTTGATTTAGTTAATATAAGTTAATTGATAAAATAAATCTATATATGCATTATTTTTGAAAGCATCCTCATTTTACAGCATTTCTACACAAGTGTCTAAAACTTTGAACAGTACTGTAGCTTTCCAGGTAGGTTTTTTTTCTGTATCTTGGAGATGTTGCCACAGTTCTTTCGGATTTAGTTTGTCTCCGTTTATTCTTTTTTCTTCTTGTCATTCCAGACAGACTGATGATCAGATCAGAACAGATCTCTGTGTGGAGCACTGGCTGTTGTCAGACAATAATCTCACTGCATTATTACAATTAATGACAAAAATAATGTTTGGAAATGGAAACTGATATTTTGCTACCACAAAAGATAGTGTGGCGGGCACCGATCAGTATCGCCCTGGCAACAAAGGACCGCCACCTGGAACTCGTCTGCCCAGGGCAATCGTTCATGGCGGGACCTGTATAAAAACAACACATGCATGTGGAAGTAGTGAGCTACGACTCCACGCTATGCTGTTGAGTGACTTACCTCTCTTTTGTTCTAGGCGAAACGCTGTGAACGAGCAGCCCGGGCCACAGAGGACCACACGGAGCACCTTTCACCAGCATGGTTGGCTGAACATTGGCCCCTGGAAGGCGGAGCCACTGCCAGCCAGATCACCGAAAAGGTGGTGGTGGATAAAATGCTGCGCACTGTGCCTCGCACCATGCGGCAAGCCGCTGGGATGAGAGGGCCCCACACCGTCAACAAACTGGTAGACGCCATCGAGCTGGCCGACACAACCTTCCACCGGGATGCGGAGAAAGAGAGCGCCGTCCTATTCCTGGGGGGTAGTCCAGGAGCGACGCTCGCTGGAGGGCACCCGGCATGCAGTACAGAGGCTGACGAGTCCCTGGGATGAGCCCATGCCAACGGACTCACCAACATCGGCAACCGAGAGATAGATGGCAGGCTGAGCCATACACCGAGAGGTCCCTAACGAAACACCCCGCATCACAGTAGAAGTCCTAGGGAAGGCCTACAGAGCGGTCCTGGACTCCGGCAGCAGGATAACGCTGGTCAGACCCGACGTATTGTGACCACGGCCAGCGATGAGAGGTACACTTCCAGTTAATTGCGTTCATGGAGATACACAGCGTGTACCAACGTGTTCGGCTGCCATTAAGAGAGGGAATGAAAAGGCTACGGTCCAGGTGGGAGTTGTTAAAGACCGGCCATCCCGGGGACCCAGACCAGCCTTCGCCACCACGGAGAGCAGGAGAGATGGTGAGTCCCCCTCTTGTGATACTAATGTCTTTTTCGATGTCTTCAAGCAGGTCACGGGAGGGGGAGCCTTTGGAGTGGCCCAGCGAGAGGACGATAGACTCAAACACTGTTGGAAACAGGTTCGTATTGTGGAGGACCGGGAGGTCCATCCGGCCCTTCACCCTCTCCCGCACTTCATCGTCCAAAATGGCCTCTTGTACTGTGTCGCCCAGAGGAGGGGGGAGGAAAAACGGCTCTTAGTAGTCCCCAGCACCAAGACGGAGACAGTGCTGGAGCTGGCCCACTCACACCCCATGGCCAGACACCTGTGGGCAGACAACACGGCCCAACGCAGCAGAGATCGTTTTCACTGGCCGGGCCTCGAAGCAGAAGTAAAACAGTTCTGCGCTGCATGCCCCTTTGAGCTGCTGTTCGGACGCCAGCCCTGGGGACTCCTGGAAGTGGCGAGAGAAGCATGGGAACAGCAGCCAGCACCCCATCGCACGGTCGTCGAGCACGTAAGGGAGATGATGGAAAAGATCGAGAAAGTCATGCCATTAGTCGGGGAGCACACGGTTCAAGCCCAGCAACGCCACTACAATCGGGCAGCCCAACCACGGGAATTCCATCCGGGAGATTGAGTGATGATCCTGGTCCCCAACGCAGCTTGTAAGTTTTCAGCGCAATGGCAAGGGCCGTACACGGTGGAAGAACGGGTGGGACCCGTAAACTACCGTGTCCAAAAGCCGGACGGAGACGGGTCACACAAATTTACCACATCAATCTGCTGAAACGGTGGATAGGGGACCGTGACCAAGTGGCAGCTCTCGTCCTCCCACAGCCCTCGGTTGTCGATATGGATCCACACCTCTCGGCCGCCTAGAAGACGGAGCTGCGGCACCTGGTCAGTCAGTACCAGGATGTGTTTCTCGGAGACCCCAGGCCACACGGAGGTACTACAACATGACATCGTCACCAACCCAGGAGTCATCGTCCGGCAGCGGCCCTTTCGAATCCTAGAAGCCTGCCAGCAGGCTGTGGAGGAGGAGATTCAACAGATGCTCAAGCTGGAGGCATGGGCGAATCATCTGGAGAGACTACGGAGGGTTCTGTCTGTGCTCAGGAGGGCTGGACTGAACGCCAACCCCTGCAAATGCCGCCTTGCCAGATCTGAAGTAAAGTACCTGGGCTTCGTTATCAGAAGAGGACTGGTTAAACAAAAATTCAGGAGAAGAAGGTCAAGGCGGTCAAAGAGGCTCCACGGCCCACCACGAAGTCCCAGGTACAAGCTTTCTTGGGGTTGGCGGGATACTATCGTTTTTTTATCCCCAGCTTCTCCTCCCTAGCTGCCCCCCTTTCAGACCTGACCAGGAAGGGGCACCCTGAATGAATGCAGTGATCGGACCAGGCAGAGGAATCGTTCCAGGCCCTGAAGAAAGCCCTGACCTCCGAACCGGTACTCCATGCCCGGACTTCAACCGCCCCTTCCTAGTGCAGACCAGTGCCTCCGATTCGGGACTCGGAGCCGTAAGAACATCAGGGAGAGGAGCATCCTGTCGTGTACATCAGCACCTTTCACCGGCACCTGGATAAAGATAGAAGGGGATTACACTCACACTGAGCACCGCCACCACCACTTGTACCGTATTGAATTACTCACCTTTGTTTGTTAATAAATCCACCCAAATTTATGATATATTAATATAGAACAGACCAGTTTTATTCGCAAACATGTCTTTATTTTTACAAATCCCTGTACAAGTATTTAATCCTGAATGTCCACATACTCAAACAGAAAGGTATTTGTGTGTTTGTAAAAAGAAACATGCATTAAATTTATTTATACTACGGGGCCGTTGAATGCTTGAATCTGATTGGCTGACGAACGTTCTGAGGTGTGCAATTATTTTCAG
>JAUMHG010000060.1:3122180-3134204 GCA_032359395.1 Enteromius anoplus
GACCGTTGAATTATTAGAAAAATAATGCACACCGAGGTGTAACGGGTGTGCATTATTTTTCTAATAATTCAACGGCTCGTTGTCAATTATTCCTTACGTAGCGCATGGATAATTGTGCGTGCATCTATTAATCATTTTGAGTCTAAAATCATTCCATAACTGAGCAGCTCCATTGAAAGATTCATTAAAAAATGTATGCCTTAATATATTTATGTGTAAACCCCCCAGTTAGCCAAAGGCAACTACAACATGCAAAGGCGAACAACTTCTAAGATATTTGTACCTGGCACATGGGCACGATGTAGTCCTAAACCAAATAATTAAGTATTCACACCATTGACTTCTTGGGATGGGAATGGTCTCCTAATCTGTTTTCCAGAGATTATTTGTAAAGACCACTAAAACATACCTTCTTGTAAAATCAGGATCCCAATGGATATTAGCAAATTTATGAAGCTAAACACTGCAGGAGTTTACATAGAGATTCTGTAAAGAGTAACAGCTGTTCTCCACTGTTCTGCATTAAATTACAAAGGGGTACATGGGGGCAATAAGGTCCATGGTACCCCAGCGCTCATGCTGGTATCCCCTCTTTGCCCCCTGTTTCATATATCACTGAGAGCTTTACTGTGAGATGAAGTCACTTCACTGTGGCACAGCACTTTTATTGCTTGTGCTACTAGATATTTTTCTAAGAGTCTCAGGGGCATGCTGGGTAAGAGATGAACTAGCTGAGAAGTTCATAACTCTCAGGTCTTTAACTCAGCATGGAAACCCCTTTTAACTTCACAGAGTGAAAGACAGTGATGCAGTAGACATGATTCTGGGGAGAAACTACTAACTTTCTATGTTATACTCAAGAAAGATTTCATAAACATTCAGCATACTGGTTGCAGGAAAGGAGACTAGAGGCACGATACATTTGCACTAGTAACCTTATCTAAACTAATAATGCCAAAAAAAACATGATGAAGGCAAAGCAAGTAAGCTGTAGCTGCAGCCTCGCAAAGAATTAGCTCATAAAGGATGAGCCAGTGGGAGTGAGGACAAAAGGTAGAGCCGAAGTGAAAGAGGGTTATAGGGCTGAACGAGATGGCAGAGCCTGAGGGATGAGGACCTAGGAGGAATGGGTGGGACTGGTGGAGATGAAGGCTGACCAGGACCTGCAAAGGAAGAAGCACCAGGGAGCTCAGATCTCCAGCTATGTGCACAGTAATTTAATGTTTATTGCTCATGCTGTGAGTTTTGTGTGTGTTTGGGAATGCAGTCATGCTTTATTTTCACTGCAGATAATTGCAGCATTTCACTAAATAAATAGTGGAATTATTAATATTATATTTCGATTTTCTTGGCTATCTAAAACACCTGTCTGACTGTAATTTAGACTGATACAGTAAATCACAAATAAAAAGAGTGTTAAGTCCCTTTCAAAGTTCAGATACAAGATGGATACGCAGTCACAGGTATTTGTTGCAAAAAGTGACCATAAGCAGTAAAAAGCGTTACAAACAAGTTGTGTTGCATTTCAAGTCCTTCTGAAGCCATGCGATGTCTTTGTGCGAAAAAGAGAATAAAATATTTAATTGCTGAAATCGCAAATTTCAGAGGAGAAGCAAATCAAATCGATCAGGAGACATTGTAAAAAATAGACTTTTCAGAGTCTAGAAACGAAATAAATACAAATAATCACTAATGTACAAATCATAATGATATCTTACTGATTAGCTTGGCAGACTATAAGAGTTCTCATGATTGGAAAACAAAACAAATAAAAGGGTCCCAAGTTTCAGAAACACACTAGTGTTGCCCTTTGTTGTATACCTAATTTTTTAGATGTAGGAAGAATTTGTTTCCATATCAGAAGAATACGCCGTCTAGCTAGTAATGTCAAAAAACAAATGTGCTTGCAAAACATCCAGGCAGACTGTGACATTTGGGGGTCAATCTGTTTCTTTGTTGCAGAGGAAAAGCATTTAAATATTGATAGCCAAATATAAGTTATGGATGGATATAACCAAAACATATGGATTAAGTCTGCAGGGGCCTGATGTCAACAATCACATATGGGATCCACATCTTGCCAAATTTTTGCCAACCTCACTTTTGTCCAGTAAGTTCGAAGAAATCAATTTTAATTGTATAAGACTATGTCGTGCACATATAGAAGAGGTAAGAACATGGGACAAAATATGGCTCCAAAGCTCATCTTCAAATGTGAGTCAGAGGTCAGACTCCCACTGTTGCTAAATTAGAGAGAGACAGGGTTGAGATAGAGGAGATCAGCCTGTATAGAGTAGACAATTCATCCTTTTTATCTAAGGGTACTTCAAGAATTACATCTAAATGGGATTTGGTGGATATTAGTCTTTTTAAATCAATAATGTCGGTAGTTGCATGTGCCGGTTTATCTTGTGTTTTATTAATGGATGGTAGGTTTAGGGGCAGGTGTTGGGTTACGAGCTCATAAATGTATAAATAAAGTTAAATAAATAACTGGTGTGACCGTTTACAGTAAAAAATCACACCCCAATACATATGCAATAACGGCAATATCATTACCCAATATTTTGAATCCAGATATCCATGCGTGGATCACTAGATTCACTGACTTACATGGCAATCTTTTCTGTGAGCCCATCACAGAATTTTCAACGATTCCATGACACTAGCGCAGAATTTTGCGTTGAGTCTGTGGCCATTACACGGAATTCTGTCAGATCTAGTTGGAAATATCTGTCCTGGAGCCAGAGCTTGCTGCTGTGTGTGTCACAGAACTGTCGCTGGACCATTTACATGTTTCCACAGAACCAGTTCCCACACTTGTGCTCACCCTCAACTCAACTGATTCATCTGTTTCTGTGCAGCCCCTTAGATCTTCAATAGCTGCATTTCCACTGTTGGGGCAAAAGCGGCATGCCGGTGCTTGACCATGCATTGTCAGGGCTTCCTCTGTGCCAGAAGCTAAGCCGAAACCCTTGGGCCACTTCAATAAATCAGACAAATCATATAGTATATATTAGTAAAAAAGAGGTCCATGTACATGGGCTCACCAGTCTGCGAGGATGACCTCCAGGACCGAGCAGGATCTGACAGCGCCCTCTTGCAACCAACAGTCAATGACATCGCCCTTCTAGACCGATTAGTTTGTGAATACGCCCTTCGAGACCAGACTGGCACTGACATTACCCTCTGAAGCTGAGCCGACAGTGAATACTCCCTCCCTGACCGATCGAACCACGATTTAGAGACCTCCATGGGTTGAGCAGCCACCAATGGGACCTCTGGGGACTCTACGGCCGAAACCGACATCTCCAGAGGTAGTGCAGCCTCTGGCGGACCCGATGGAGTCTCTGGGCCACACACTGGTTCCGGAGGTTCAGGCCATGGGGCCTCACAGGCTCCATGGAGGTCGGGTGAATTCAGTGATTGGGGATCTGGATCTGAGTCTGGCGGATCCGGCCACTCAGGATCGGTATCACAGACAGGGTCTGGTGGATCCGGCCACTCAGGATTGGGATCACAGACAGGGTCTGGCGGATTCGGCCACACGAAACCCAAATCGCAAACCGACACGACTGGACACGGCTCTTTGTTCCGTGCAACGGGAGTGGGACCCATTATATGCGGGCTAGGAACCGGAAGTCAGTATAACTGGTACCGACAGGGCTTGAAACAGCCTCTCTGGCTGAAAAACCGGGACCAACAGTGCTTTATATGGCTTGCAATACTGTGAAACGGGGCTGGGACCCGTTATTTGCGGACCTGAAACAGGGTTTGCCGAAAGCAGCTCTCCAGGCTGCACCACTGGCACTGACTGAACAGAAGAGATTGAATGTGGCTCCCCTGATTTCAATGTTGCAGGCTTAAATGGCTTGCCATATTGTGAAACTGCCTTCAAACCCTTCCTTTGCGGTTTGGGAACCGCGGGGGTTTCAGAAAGACCTGGCAACCGCACTGGTGAATTATGCACCGTGAGGGTTTTGTGAGGCGAACTGGCAACCTCGGTGTCTGAACGGCGTTCGCCTAATGGTGCAGCGAGTACCGATCCACGGGTTGGCAGCAGACCGGCGAGTCCGCGAATCCTCCACCACTTCTCCCACGGTGAAACGTGACCCACAGCACCAAAGCACAGAGTCTATAAGCTGTTCTAAAGTCCAAGTGGGATCTTCCTCGGGAGGATCGCGCAATAACTCCAGATCTAATCCACACAAGAAGTAGAGTTTAATCTTGTTCTCACTGACCTGCACACGATGAGATAAAGCGATACAATCCATGAAGTACTCCTCAATACGGCGTCCACGCTGAAACAGGGCACGCAGATGAGTCTCTGGTACCTGTTTATAATCCTGCCAGCGGGGCAACGACAAGTCTCTGTACTCAGGCTGGTCATAACAGCCTCTGAATCCTTGTACGCGGCTCGTGATTCTGTCACGATTGAGACACGGGAAGGCGTTCGGATTCATCTGCAGGCTTTATTTATGACACACAGAGTAAACACAGCATAGAAAACAGGCAGAGTCAAACAAGCGGCACCGGGGACATCAGAGGCAAAGGTGAGAGAATAATCCAGTAGGAGAAGCGTGGGTCGACAAAGGTAAATCCAAATACACACAAGGAGCAAGGAAACACGGAGGGCTCACAATCGGAGTAAACATAGGGTACATTCAACAATCACGAGCGACTGTCAATGGAAACATACGGACACTTTATACACGTGACAATGACACTGGGGGGCGGAGAAACAGATTAGTGGCCATGACAACAAACAAGATCGGCGGAGACATGAATAAACAACCGAGACAACAGACAAGGTGGGCGGTGACATGAGTTCATTGATATGAGTCCATGAGTGAAAACAGATACAAACACACACACAATGCATGCAGAGCTGGAGTGCCATCCAAAGCCTTGCTGGCACATCCAGCTGATTGTTACAGATGTATGTTTAGTTGTCATGGTCTGTTTATGTCTGTCTAACAAATTTGGTTTGTTAATGTCACTGTTGTAATTGTTTTTTGGGGTACTCCGTATCCCATGTTCAATATTTATTATTTATATATTTATTTGTTATATATTAACTATACTAAGAATTAACTTACACAATAATGGAATATTCAGATTTATTAGTGCTCATAATATAAGTAAAGTGAAATTTAGTCTATTAAAATAAAAAAAAGAATGTATGCAATATGTTGCACAAATGTTATGCCCAATCCTGCACAGTGTGATTGACAGGTTGAAAAAGTGACAATATGTCTTTAAAAGTGGTCCACACAAGGGTCTTATCGGCAGAGAAACAGGCAGGTTTACAACAGGATCCTATTAAATGCGCTGCTCAACCCCCACATTAGTTAATTCATGTTGATTCCCTTATCCACAAAACACACTGTCTGACTGATTGTGTGTGTGTGTGCCACGCAGAAGATCAGTTTGATTCCTTTCATGTGCCTTTTGTGTACATGACATTTTTTTGTACACTACCATGACAATACCATTGTTTAGTTCTTCATGGTCAATTAAAGGGTCATTTAGTCACAGTCATAAAAACATTGTTTATCTTTGGGATCCTTTAATTGTAGTGCTATATGTGGTATTTATTACAACCAAAAGAATTGTCTGTTTAATTTTATTTGTTTCAGGATTTGTAAATGTATGCCATATAAAAATAATTTAAATTTTCTCCTTCCCTACATAGAAGTCCCAAAGATCCGGAGATTAAACAGAATTTCAAAAGACTTGTCAGACATGCGCGTGAAGTCACTCTTAACCTTAAGTGTATATTGTCAGCGGCTGATATATGATCTGGATTCAGTCCATCGTCTCCAGTCAGTTCTGGTCTGAACTGCACTCCAGACAGGAAAATATGACACCAGCATTGTTTGCTTAAGCACTCACTTTACGCTCCAATAATTACCAAAGCATGCACAGTATCACAAGCTACAATTACACAATCCACACACTGAGCCTGATAAAAGGTCAAAGGCATAAATGTACTGTATTATTATTTTACCAGTCAGTGCTAGCTCTTCATTCAGTAAGTCAGCCAGTGACTCACATTTTATTATTAAGATTTTATTGAATATGTTTTTAAGTGTAAATAAATGAATCTGAATAAAAAAAAAAAATGATTGTACTAATACATTTGAATATTTATGGGAATTAAATTGCATTTACTTATTTCTTACATATACCTGTATGTATAAAAAATATCCAAGTGGAAAAATATGCCATAGTTTCTATGAAAAAAATATATATATGAAGCAGCACTGCTGTTTTCAACATTGATAATAATCAGAAATGTTTCTTGAGCAGCATATTAGATTGATCCGGGTGAAAATATAACACTGAAAACCACGTAATGATGCTGAAAATTTAGCTTTGCTTTTCATAAATGTGACAATTTTCTTTTTCACTTTTATCATATCACGATAAAATGTCCTTTCTAGAAGCAGCTTACTGTAGTAGTAGAACTACTATGGTGATCATCCGTACACTGAAAAACATTAAAAAAAAATATTGCTCCAGTTATAATTTAATTATTATATTATCCTATTTATATTAAATTATATTTAATTATATTACTTTATTATTAAATCTAATCATAATAAAACTATTACGGGGAGGCCATTATGCATCTTTCTTGCAACTGTTCATTTTACTAAAAAAAAAAAAAAAAAAAAGGGTTACAGAGTAACAGTGACAAAAGTGAAAAACAGTGTGAACAAGAGTAATATAAAGGAAACTATGCCCCTCTATCTTTGATCTGTTTTCTGTTTTAGATCAGATGACAGATGACTTGCTATATTTCCTAGGTAGCTAAATATAGGTCAGTCCTAGCAGCATGAGAGAACAGTTTCACTCTCTCTTACACTCTCACACACACACACACTCACAGTGACTCTAGAGGACTGCTGAGCTAGACTTACAGAGCAGGTGACTGGATGACGTACGCTGGATCCTTGTGAGGGCAGAATACCTGATCGCAGGCACGTTGCTCTGGTGACAACGTGTGAACTGGGAAATCGCAGATGGACTCCTACAGAGACACTTTTAACTCACTTGGTACACATTCAACTTCTAGTTGAAAAATAATCAGTTACAAGACTAAAGCCATTTTCAGGATTTAATATTGTTGGCTTTCTTTTTAGACATTGCATGGGGTTTAAGGTTCATGGTTACAACAGACAGGTTTACACAAGGGCCGCTTAGGGAGCGTTTAATCTCTCACCCGTCAGGCGCTCACTGCCTCCAGAGACATGACTGTTACAACTGAACAACGCAACTATGCATTGCTTACTAAAGAGCAAACCTTTGGCTTGTCTGTCCAAAGTACAGTGCGGTTCCTCTGGGTTTAAGTGTGTTATTTGCTGAGTCAGTGGCCACATTCAGTGCAGTGTTTTGTGTAACCTGGCCATGGACACTTAAATAAAGAAACAACTGGCACAACTGAGCCATCTGACCCTCCATAGATCCCAGATCCAGAAACATAGAAAATACATCAGTACAACAGTCCATGTGACAGCAGTAGCTCAACTTCAGTTTTGCGAACCTGGGACAATCAGATGTGGTGGGAAACTGGATCAATAGACAACAGGAACTAATGAACTAACAAACCCAACAATGTCAGTGAAACAGAAAATAAGACAATTGGATTGACAAATGGCACCATGCCCCCTTTCCTGTGAAGCAAAGATGAGAAGGAGGACAGGGAGCTGGCGGGGATGATGAAAACTGACAAACTGATAGATGGAGACCAGGAAGGGGCCAATGGGTGAAGCAGGGTCAGCTAGGGCCATGACTATAGTAAACAGCAAAGTCAACAGAGGAAGGAACCAAGATGTAGATGTGGCCGATGTTCAGGGGACAACTGATGTAGAAGGATCCCATGGATCCCAGGGCGCAGACGGAGAGACAATGGACTTGAGCAACATCTTTGACACAGGAGACCCAGGCAAAGCCACAGTGACGAGCTTCTAAGGTGGAGCCAGAGTGACTGAGACGGAGAAACCTGCTTAAGCTGTGAGCACAGCGGAAGGCTTGTCTATGGCATAAGTAGTATGATAACTGACCAAGGTAAAGCTGGTGGGATGAGAGAGCCCAGTGGAGCCATAGGCCAAGGGTGCCAGGTGGAAACAAGGGAATGAAGTGGAGCGAGGGAACCTGGTGATTGCACAAACTGAGGCTTTACATCTCTACAAGGCATCAAAGGGCAAAACGAAGGGCTGCAGGTGTCCAGCTGAGACAGTGCTGGAGGACTGGTGGTAATTCAACATCCCTACAGGGCGATGCAGTCTCACTGTTGTTTTGAAACTATGGTTATGATAGACTTTTTAGATTTTTAATTCCCCCAAAATTTTCTTTTTTACCCATTTCTCAAATCGAGGATCCCAGATGCTTGTCTGTGTGATGTCACACAGACAAGCATCTGCTAACTTGCTATACAGTCTCAGAGAAAAGGTCGTCACTCTACTGAAGAGAGGGACTGGGTCAAGTGAGCTTATTAGCATTTAAATGAACCGTAAACAAAAAGAGCTTTTTTGACAGGGGAAAAAGGTTGTTTTACACTACCGTTGAGAAATTTTAACAGAAGCATGTTGTAGACTTTTCATATAGACTCTAAAGAATCATATTAACTTGTGGAAAATAGGCATCCGATGACCCCTCTCATTTGTTTTCAAGATCTGTTATTGTCTTTTAGTATGGCTTTAAAGGTCACGCCCCAGCCCGATTCTAGGCATATTGCAAAGACTTGTTGATTTACTGTGTGGTGTAATTGTGATTATTTAACTGCTACCGATCGAGACAGAGTGTAACCACACTCAATGAGTAATTAAGTGTCACCTTCTGGATGTTGCATGTTTCTTTATCCGAAACTTGGCAGCCACAATCATGCCACAGAAGAACATCTCATATATACTTTTTCTCTATTTTGTTTTTTTACTGTGCAACAGAACGCACATCAGGAGAGCAAACTGACAAAGTCTTCTCTAGTCACGTTTGATCTCGCAAGTCTTCATGAGATCTTGTATCACTGTGAAATCAATCACTGTTTATACAATCAACGTGGTGCATGGTCTCATAGTCAGGTCGGTTCATCTAGTGAATGCATCTAGAGGGTTTTAGGGCTGCACATCAATTATGTTTAATTGTCTTTATGTCTATGGTTTTAAAATTGGTTAAGATTTGTTAAGTTAAAGTAAGTCTTAAGTAAGTTGTACTTCACAATTCAGACCTTTTTCTCATAATTGTATCTAATAATTCAAACATTTTCAGTATTATGAGATTTAAACTCAAAAATGCAAGAATCATTAGATTTACACAAATAATAATCTTTTATGCACCTCAGAATTCTGACGGGGAAAATAAAGTCACTGCATGAGAACTATAATTAAGAGGGGGGAAAAAAAGACCAAAAACAAGAATTTTGGCAATATAAATCAGTACACAAACTTTTCTTGTGTGGTGAAAAGAAGCATTGTCATTCTGGAAAACCTTTTATTTTTAGGGTTGGGAAAAATGAATACATAAAAAGCAGAAAGCTCTGAGAAGCTGTGTTCTTTGGCTTTCAAATCAATAGTTGTTGGGTAAACTATTGATTTAAAAGCCAAACATTTTCTTCAAATTCATTAGACCCAACCAAAAGGTCAAGGAAATAAAGCAGTGGTTTTAACCCTGATCAGGAAATTGTCCGTCACATGGCGAGTGTTAAAGATGCTGTAATCTATATTCATGAGGATGTTTCATAAGTCAATTGTTCCTTAAAGTCTTATCTAACAAGCATGTCCAATTAGATTCAGTTTACTCTCAGTTTCATTTTTGTGTTATAAAACACTGTCTGAATCAGTAATTTGGTATTCAGTGCAGAAAATATTAGTTTCCTTCTTCTTTTGTATATGTCTACGTATTGACAGATTGTAAAACGCATTTAACAGGTTGTTCAAGTCCAAGATGAGTATGTATAAATTGGCAAAATAATGAGAATATGGTCTATGGTTAAAACAAGCTCAAATAATTGTTATGTTTTATTCTAGTTTTACTTATTTTTTCTCCTCACACTGTATCAAATAGCTTCAGAAGATCTAAAATACGGAGTATAAGTCAGAATGACATGTTAGTGCTGTTAGTCTTTTGTGGAGCTTGGAAGCATAAATAACCATCCACTATTGTTAAATGGCAAAGAGAAGCTAGCTTTCATAGAATAAAGAAGGCCAGAATGACACGAGGGTGTGCAAGATGGTAAAAAAAATTAAGATGACGTGAGCACACATTGTGATGATTTTTATGCAGTTTCCATGTATTTTCATTTCTATGTCTGAACTGAAAGTGTTGTTTCAAAGATGATTTTTTTGGCATATGCGATACACTGTCTACTATAGCTTTATAGCTATCTTCACTTGAAGTTGATTTGTCCTCTACACTACAGTGAGTGCATGTGTATAATTGATTTCTTTTATACTAACATTTTGGAAATAAAGTCAGTGCTTTGCATCTGACAAAAACAGCAGACTCGCCAAACAGAAATCCATTTTTGCTTTAATAAAAACAATATAATTTGAAAATAAATATGTTTAATAGTTATACTAAAAACACAAAAGGATGTTAATATTTAACAGCACCAATAAATATATTACTGTGAAAATATACTGAAAATGTGGCTGTACATGGCAAACAAACAAACAAAGAAAAACTCATTTCTGGCACTTTCACACAAAGAGAATGTTTGTTTTTAGATCATAAAACCTCGTCCGCAGGCCACGTATCTCCACCAAACTGATCGCTCATACAAAAACGTTACAATAAACTAAAAAAGGCGCTTTCAGGAATGTTGAAGTGTTTGTTTCTATGTTGTCTTTCGTTTTATAAAGCCGTCCACAGTTTTTGAGATTGGTGACAGAAAACAAACCAAAACAATATCAACAATAACACTGCATATAAATAGATCAAATTAAATACAGAGAATACTGAACATATTCTAACATTATAAATTAGATGTAGTGGACTACACAAAGGGATATTAGATATGTATACACATATATTGTGTGACAATAAACAGTTCCTAAATTCGTGTGCAATATTTTCTTTGGAAAACGTTAACATATTAAATATTTGACAAGTACAAACTTAAATATTTGAGCTGTCTTTTACTAATTCAGTGAATGGAATGAGTCTGTTCCTGAGCTAATGTTAGAATCGATTTGCATTTTGTTGCATTTATGTGTTTTCATCTCCATATGTACATATACAGTATGTAATATCCCTTTAGTATTATCACACCAAGTCCTATTGGATGTTAGTCAGTACAGGGTGACTAAGCCTTCACCCCAGTGAGAGTGACATCACAGAAAGAGATAGTTCCGCATTCGTATCCCGTGCCTGGACCCACTGTTCCGAACATTCCGGAAATAATCGTTTTTATGTCACTTCCTCTCCTTTGATTGACAGCGTGTAACTGTTCACGTAAAGGATTGGAGGCTGTCGTTTGCACCTTTCAGTGAAGCCTTGGACAATCGTTACGAGTCTTTAAATATAAATCCACAGCGGGCTGATCCAGTGAAGGTTTACCTCACTGAGTTTTATCCAATCACAGGGCCAGTTGCAGTGACACTGAAATATATCCCATTCACACGCCAAGCAGCGTCTTCGTTTACTTGTAGGCGATAGCAGCGACACACATTGTTATTTAATATATATAATATATATTCTATATATTAATATATTTATATTAAAAAAAATTACATCGGGATGGTATCTTCTGCCCTCGTTTTACTCTCTGTCTTTTGTTCAGGCTAGTGTTTGCAGTTCGTCCAGGGAATGCATCCTCAGGTTTAAAAAGTGCTGTGCCGTAGAAAGAAAAACAAAAAAAATTCCTTCATTCATTATCCTGCCCAGCATGCTGCTCATCATCTTGGCTTTTCACATCTGAAAGAGAACAATGGACTGGTTAGAGATATGCATAAAATGTGTGTCAATATATATGACAGGAAAAGTCTATGTGCTTTATTGATCTGTCTCTTTTATATTTCA
>JAUMHG010000060.1:3134304-3152242 GCA_032359395.1 Enteromius anoplus
TACATACATATATATATATATATTACATTTATTGCATGTTAAATTTGTTTAAATTGAAGTTAACTAAACTTTACAGGGATTTTGTTTTTTTGGATCCACTTAAGTAGGACTTAAGTACATCTTTATATGTAGTTTAGAATGAAATTGCACTGCTGAATGTACTAGCAAGCATTTATGTAAATTTAGAACATAATTGTATGTAATTTATGTTGAATGCTGTGTGTCATGTACAGTATTTAAATACATTAGTAATTATGCAATTTTAAATATATTAATTTTAAGTAATTGCTACTGAATAAGATGCTGCAGTAAAAAAAAAAAAAATTATGTAATTTTAATCCCAAGTACTTACTTGCTCAGTGTGATAGTCAACACATAAAAACAACAGTACTTATTAAAACAAATAAAACAATTATATATTAGACTTTAGTTTACTCAAGTATGTTATGTAACAGCCATTAAAGTCACTCTCTTTAATTCACTTAAGCTGCCTTTTATTTGATTAATATTAGATTATCATCAAGTACAGTTTTTAAGATTTTGTAACATTTAATACAATTAAGAGCACTTAATACGTAAGTGCAAACTTAACTCAGTAATTTCATATTTATGACAGTGTAATAAGATAAATGTTAATAATAATTATAAAAAAAATATATATATATATATATATATATATTGTTTATCTGTATAAATGTTCAGTTGTTGGAATTTTGGATGGGGTAAAAAAAACTTGGGTTTGGGTGTAACAACCACAGGATCAAAGTATGCTGTGATCTCCACAAAACATAACAATACGATTTGGACAACACATAAAGAATGCTAACATACGATCACAGAGTTTAAATTAGTGGGACAGTGGATGAGAAGCAAACAGCATGGACAAACTTATATATATTCACATATATAATTCAACAAGATGTCATATTGAGTATCTGAAATACAAACAGATAATGGCAAGATTTTGCAAAAAACAATAATACCAAATTAAATTCTGACTTATTATGAACATAAAATGACAAGATAAAAAAAGGAATTACTGATAGCGGGATGTGTGAGTTGCACTTCACAAACACACACATATGCAGCATCCCTGCCTGTTTTACACAAAAAAACACTAAATCCTGTTGCTTGCTGACAGAATAGCAGCAAATTCAGTTTATGTACACTATCAAGCAATTCTATGCTCAACAGCAAAACATGATGTCTCTATGAGTGCACAGCAGTAATGCACCAGATTCTGTCATCAAATGTCTCTCACTGCAATACAGACACACACACACACACACACACACACACACACTCCGCCATGCATACAAAGTATAGAAGGGAAAATGCAACAAGCTCTATATGCATGCACAGATCTTCAGTTGGGACTGAATGAGAAGATGCATGTTGCACGTGGTGACAGTTCATGAACAAACCTGCAAGTTCTTTCGTTTAACTCAAGTTGTCTCGACTTGCATTGCAATTGTGTGAATTTGCAGGAGCATTTACAGGTGAGGGGGTCCTGCACATACAAGCGCTTTCTTCTCTCTGAGCAAGGCTCACAGTGGCTGCAAGGGAAGCAGAAGGGAGAGACAGAGAGACATCTAAGCACTAGTGATTTGGGCAGAGAGCTAAAGACACACACACACAAACACACTCATGCACCTCGCCATCACACACTACCTCCCATCACTGCCCAAATTCGAAGATGGGTAGCATTAGTAGCAGATTGTGTGTGATGAGAGCGAATAATGATTCATTCATTCATCAGTGAGCACACACACGAGACGCAGTGAAGAGCTGAAACACTGAAATCAGACAGTTATTGGACAGACAGAAAAGTGCATTCACATACACACATTCACATATACACGAATGAAAGCAGTATTACGGAAAAGCAATGTCTGCTAAAGTGGTTCGTTCAACTACAGAAACTTGACACAGAAGCACAAATTTGGAAACAGTTTCATAGACACATTATCTGTTCTAAAATAGGACTTTTTAATTATGTAAGTACACCTACACTGGAAAAACCAACAAACTCATTTGTTTTATCTTTGCTATAAACCTTACATTTTGGTTTACTATGGATATTTTCCCCAAAGACAAAAACCTTCACACAAAGTAAAATGTTTATTATAAAGACCATACTCAATATATCTGCTTTAGACATGAGCCAAAATGTTATATACTGTAGGTCAATATAATAAAAACTAAATGAAAGCCAGCTTCTTTTATGCACAAAAAATTATAAAATTCTGCATGTGTTCTGCACATCAAAACACACAAAATACTATTTTTATTGTTTCTTTTATTTATTATCTTTTTCTACAAGGAGTGTTATTTGCCTTGAACTAAACAAAATAAGTTTAAACCGTATTTTCAATTATAAAAATGAACTTTAAATGAATGACACAGTCGTTTCAGTGCAGTAAAGACAAGCCCATCTACAGGAGACAGATTCAACTGCTTTTCTCAGAGACATCAAAGGGGCTGAAAATACAGGTGAGGGATCACATGAGTATGGCGTCATCCCAGCTGTGACGGCACATTAGTACGATAATGACAGAGACAGCCATGCAACCTCTGTTTATTTACCTTTGGTTGCTTTCCTCTTTGTGGGCAGTGGGCCAACAGTGTGAATTAGAGTACAAATAAATGCAGACTGGGGCTTTAAGCCGACAGGACAAGTGAGATTACAAAGAGCAAACAAGCTGCCCTGAAATAAAGCCAATGACTGAGAGCAAAATACTGCTTGAGCAAAGGTGAGCTGAGGCGCTGAGATCGCCCGAATCTCCCTCTCTCGCTCTCTTTCGGCTTTTAACCCTCCCCACTCTGGGTTTTCTGCAAAACAGGAAAATAACGCAAGAAAAGGACATCTAAATGAAGCTGCGCAAAGTAATGCTGAGAAAGATCAATCAGCACTAGAGATGTCAAAAATACCAACTTGATACAAAAAAAATCTAAAAACTAATTTGATATTTACGTACTGTATACTACCACACAAGTTTTATTTTGTTTATTTTTTGTAAACATTTATAATGTTCCATAAGTTTTGATTTCAAATAAATGCTGTTCTTTTGTTTCCATAAAAACATGAATGTTCATATTCATGTTCTGAATAATCAGAAATGTTTCTTGAGCAGCAAATCAGTATATTAGAATGATTTCTGAATGACCATGGGACACTGAGATGGGAGTAATGATGCTGAAAATACAGCTTTGATCACAGAAATCAATTACATTTTAAAATATTCTTAACCTTAACCAGAAAGCATTAATTTGAAATGGTAAGATTACTGTATTTTTGATCAAATGAATGCAGCCTTAAAAGAATAAATAAATCTTAACAAAATCTTAATGTGGGAGGTGTGAAGGCTATATGGCTACAGTATATTTATATATTTCATATTTCGCATTTTAAAGCATTTTAGCATTATTCATTTTTGCAGTAAAAATCTGTACTGAGAATCACAAAGTTCCACTTGTATCACTAGAGACCACTAAAATGATCCTCTTGTGACAACCCTCGCTGGCAATTAAAGCGAGGAGCAGCGATTCCTCATTAGGGATCAACGACAGACTCTACAGTCCAAATAAGCAGCTGAAGGAAGTGAGCCGTACCATGTGTGTGTGTTTGAGGAGCTTAGAGGTAAGGATCGAAGTACAAGGAGCTGAACTTGAGCTTGTGAATCAGAAGCAAGAGCCGCTGGGCTCCCCGCCCCCCGTGTGATCGCCTGCCTACGTGCTGAGAGAGACGACACACAGAGAGCCGGCACTTAGCCCATGACCAACGGATTTCATTTAGCCCTCTCAGCTAACCCCATCCATCTCTGTACGCTTGCATTAACCTATAGGTGCAGAAATGCACACGGCCGCCGCTCATCCAATTAAACCGGGAACATTCCCTGCCCTGAACCAACCAACATCAGAGCAAAAAGATGCTGTAAGAGCTTTTATCAGCGTTTTTTAGCGGATGTACGAAACATGTTAATATTTGATTTGATCAATTATATGTTATATGCACTGCAGCTGGTACCTTCTGTATATTGACAAATACAATGAGGATTTCTTTGTATAAACAAATCTATTTGGGTGGATTTATCAATATTAAACAATACTTTTGACTCGAATAAAGCAAAAGGTTAACCAAAAAGTGGCTATGGAATCAACAGGGAACAGAAACAATTTGGTGGCAAAATACATTCTTTTGTGCTCATCGGAAGAAAGAAATTCACACAGGCTCATTTTAGGAGAACTATTACTTTAAGACATGATAGCATTCATTGAGGTTTGTGAAACAGCTCAAGGTAACCAACAATGACCTCACTCTCAGGATCACCTACTATTTAAAAGGCTAAAAATAAAAGTGGGTTAACGACAGACACTTGTTACTATGATTAGTGTGGGGAAGCAGGCGAGGGTCAGACTTGAGCAACTGCGGTGTGAGGAGAACGGCGGGTGGTCTTCACAGACTCCATCTTACAGCTGCCATAAAGCACCAGAGCCTCATCCCAAAAGAAAAACTGAAAGAATCCTATAAAAGACTCCATTATCGGCAGGTCAGAGCTCTTAAGAGATATATACGAAGAAATCCAGGCTTTAAAACAAGCAGCAAGGCCTGTAAAAACCTCAAAGAGGCCTGGCTGACACTTGACTTGTTGATTTATATTTACTGTAGATTAACCACATTTGAAGGTGAATTATTTAGTGGGTTTATTGTGATTTATATCACCAACATTTTCTCACATTCATGTGACAAACCATTTTTATTTTTAAATCATTAATCAATTAAAGCTGTGCACTGCAGTCATTTTACTACAGATATCAAGAAAGTTTTATAAAATAATATTTAAATGTCCTAAACTTAGCTGAAATGCATAAATTACTTAACTTATTTCCAAAACAAGCGTCACAAGATTCAGAATTTGAATAGGTGACTTGCATAATTACTATTTCTTTATCATACTGCAATGTTCAACAGAATTATGAATGGTTATCTGCCAGAAATAGAGAAGCACTAGCTATAAAAAGAAGTCCAATTGAAATAAAAGGAAAAGCAGGTTTTGTTTTGGGTGTTGTGACACAATTAAGTCTTGTTGAAAGCAGCGAGTCTTGAGTTTGCGCCTGAGGATTAGGAGGGATTCGGCTGTTGTCTCATTTAGTGGAAGCTGATTTGACTGTATGGGTGTGAGAACAGTCGAGTGTTTCACTTTATTAGTTTTGTTGTGGGTAAACGGGGTTGAGGGTGTGTCGAGGCATGCTGTGGGACTCATGACGGTTGTGGTAGTAAACTGGGAAATGTAATGAATTCTCACAATATATTTGCGAAACAACTGAGCATCAAAATTAATAATACCGTGGTTTCGTGAAATTTTATGTGCTCTCATTTATTTCTTTTTAGGATGATGTTTGTGAACTTTTAGCACTTTTAGTGATACTGATCCAGTAGAGGGAGCACTGAAGATTATACAGGGTTTTACCATTTCATTTTTTCATCATATTTTAATCTGGGTAGTAAGTAGTCTTTTTTCTGTTATACAAGTTCTATTATATATTTTATATAGTGTCCAGATGACCTGCTGGATTTCCTGGAACTTTATATTTGGAATTACATTTAAGCGATAATAAAGTAAACTCACAGGCCTGTGTGTTTACAAAGTGGACTGTGCTGGCGCTGTGCACATCTGAGTTCATTTAGAGTGCTCTCACACAAGGCAAGATTCTTGTGAAACACCCTAACACTGGTGTTGAACAATAAGCAAATGGGATGCACCAGTCATGACAAAGCAGGCAGCATGAATCTGGCAGTGATAAAGATATGCACACTTTCATTTCTCAACCACATCATCTCAGCTGTCATTCGCTCCACTCACAAACAGACAGTAAAGACTGCTGACGCTGCACTTACTGTGAGTCCTGTGCATAATATAAACACTGACCCACTGACTAATCAAGTCTGAACTACTAGCTCCGACTGGAACGCATTCCTAAAAGTATGTTATGCTCTCAATTTGATTGGTCAGTCTAGGCGTGCAGCTAGAAATATACGGCATCACGTGAGCTTTACTGCTAATAGACTCACTGCTAAGTGCTAACTGTGCTAACTGCTAACATAGTGTCCAGCTGGCTGCTTCTCATCGCCGTTCAATCAACCCAGTCATTGCAATTTTTAGCCGTGTGTTTAAAAAACGCCCTGCACCATCTTGAACCGTCCACACTGTCAACAAACAAATCTTAACCAAATCCCACATTGTCCAAGTCGAGAAATGGAAGAATTGACCATTTCAGAAAGATTACTGTATCTTAAAAAAAGCTTGACAGAGAAAATAATGATAATATAGAAATAAAACTCCACTTACTTTTCTTTCTTTGATTTGACTTCTACCTTTTGCCTAAAACAAGAGATGCAAACAGAGGTTTAATTCACGTTTCATGATTTAAAAAGAACAGTTCACTCAAAATAAATATTTAGTCCAATAAAAACTTAAAGGCTCTTCTTGAAACCGTAAATGCCTATAATACCTTTATGTGCGTTGAATTACTGAAGATTTTGTGCAAACAGTGAACAATTGAGTAAACTTGTACATTTTGGAAAAAACTTATAATCTCCGCTTCAGGGACATACCTGCATTCACACTTGGTGTGTTCTGTGAAACTCAGTTGAAAATTGTGCTGCGATACACGTTGTTTGACTCGCATTACCTACAGAAAAACAGAAAAAAGCACATTTAGTATAAGCATTTAATGCATACAATGACAAGACCAGGCCTCAACTGTGGCTAAGAGCAAATGCAGCCGCATAAACACAGTGTGCAGAGGTAAACAACATAGCTGAAAAATAAAACTGCCTCACTATCCCCATGTTGGGCAAGCATGAGGACATTCGAAGCAGGGTGAAGGACTGCATGCGCTGGATTGAACCAGTCTCACCTCCATGGTGACGTTGCGGGTCTCTGTAGGGACACACTCGAGTGCCTCGTCATTGCAGCAGCCTGCACAGCGCATGAGAACCACACAGGACGGGATGTAGGTGTGCTCGATCTCATCCGGATACTCCCGAATGATGTCTACCAGCATCTCTCGTGTCTTACACGCACTCTTTGTGTACACATCCATGAAGGGAATCACTAACGAGAAAGCAAAGCGAGAGTTCAGTCACAGTCATGCTACTGTTGTCTTCTTGTCTTTTCTTTTTTGTCAGATTAAAGGTACAGCTCACATGAAGTTCTCTCATGAGTCATTATTTACTCACCGTCGTGTCGTTCCAAACCTGTATGCTGTTATTTTTGTCTGTGAAACACAAAAAGAGAATTTTTGAAGGATCTACTTCAAGCAGCTCTTTTCCATCTAATGACAGGTCATAATGACCATGACTGAGTCTGTCTCTCATAAAAGCTATTTCAGAAGTCTTGGCCCTTGTGAAAAAGGAGTGCACTTCATTGTATTGAATGTGTGCAAATCTTAAAAAGTATTTTTTTTTTTTTTTTTAAATGTGCATTTAGACGTAATATTAACTAAAGGTGAATTTCATCACTGTTTTTTAACTTTTAGAAAGTGCACATGTAATAGTGTCACATTAAGAATATTTGTAAATCATCGTTTTATTGTTTTAAACCACATGTAAAGTACTTAACCTTAATATGTTTTTCAGTATTACATTACAAGTTATTATATTTTTATTTTTATCGATTTCAAGCATTTTTACTTTTTTATAGCCAGCAGTCATGGCAACTGTGAAAAGAGCAGCGTGAAGATTCTTCTCCTTTTGCGTTACTTGGTCACAATAACAGCATACAGGGTTGAAATAAAATCAGAGCAACTAAATCGCTTCCATACTTTACAAAAAACAGTATTTCCTGAGAAAGGCCCACCATTAAAGTCACATCCATGGCATAGCACCTCACTCAGGCCTGTTCTGCTAGTGGGACTTGACTTTCCCAAGTGGGCAAAAAAGCAGCACATGTGCCCCACTTGCACGTCCACCCTAATCTGCACACCTCCCTTAACTGGCTTCCCATCATTCATTCTGACCCCAGTGCCTCATGACCCGGAGACTGCCAGGGAAAAGCGTGACCTTAGGCAGTGTGGCGCCAGGCTTCACTGCAGACACCTGACCTCCATGAGAAGCCCACCCTGAGTGACGCTCCTTGCCACCCATGAATCTGTCAGTGCCCCAGAGCCGCACAGGAAAACCAAACACAACTGTAGTCATGATGCTGATCATGATAAAGTCAGTAACCACCAGTAATCAGTTGGTGCAGCCACATTTCACCCAGTGCCCTATCATGGAACTTCTTCGTTTATGGCCATCGTGTTTGTATCACATATCTTTATTTAGCAAAGTGCAAAGTCAAATATAAACCAAGATTCAATATTTAATGCAAAGCAAAACTAGGGAGCCCTTCATGTGGGAAAGCATTTATGAATGGAAGCAGATTGGGAATGACGTAAAAATAACAATACACGTTCCCCCAGAAACGTAACAGGGACTCTATACAAACAACCAGGACCACTGCTAACAAATAATTGTGACCTTGAGCACAAATCAGGAATAAATCACGCAATCTTTGTTAATAAACAAACACAGCCATGGTCAATGGCTCCACACAAGGTCGCTTGCGGGTAGAATAAATTATTCACTTTGACGATCCTAATGAGGGTGGGAAATGTACCCTGACTCCTAGTCTTGAATGTTCAAGCTAATATTTATGTAAGTGATATTAAACTGTTACGTGTTACATAACAAAAGAGAACAGCATTCAATACCGGATGGGCTATGTACTGTAGGCCTATTACCTGTCTCAGAACTGGAATAAAACCATTCGCAGTTTAAACTTTGCTATGACAATGCCATTATATATCCATCCTCCAGGTGGTGCTGGACTCTTAGCCCCATTTCCAAAACAATATTCATATTATACACTGTTCACCGTTTACAAACACTGCACATATAAAGAGACTTACCCTCGTTTTTGCTCTTCATCCCTTCTTTGGGTATGTAGGCAGCCTGTCACGACAGAAAAGTGACAATTTTAAGTCACAGAACATCTCAAACGTATGTTATACACCACTGAAAGGAAACAATAGCAATTATTGGGAAACTCTCAGGTTTTACACAAACAAAAGCACTTTATTCACTCTGTACATGCCCAGAATCTCTAAGCTTTGTTTTAAATAATCATTCTCAACCTTTTTGACTCCCACTGCCCAAGAAAATATATAGAGCCACCAATATTTAGGCTAATATATTTCCTCTGGTACTGCTGTAATGATGGAAAAAGTCGCTTGTTTTCTAAGCTTAATAAAAAAAAACAAGAAATATAATTTCAGTTTATTAGCAATGTCAGAAGATATACAAAAACTAAAACTTCATAGGGCCTGTCACCTCACTGTACTGTTTAATATGGGAATACATCGCTATTTGAGGACGTTTTAGTACTTTCATGATCCAGTGTGGTAAAACTAAAGAAGCCACGTAATCGCAAATTTACCCAAAAAACTTTATGCTTTTAGAATTTTAACTAAATTAGATTAGATTTCTTTACAACTATTTTAAGTTATCCAATAGTCCCCTTAGAGATTTGCTGAGGGCCTCTAGTGGGCCCCGGACCCGTAAAATCCCCAAACGCTTTCAAAATCTAGTAAGGGAGTTAAAAAAAAAGTTTTAGATTTTTGTCTGGGTTTATAATCTCTTATGATATATATATTTACCTAATATATATTATATACTTATTATATACTTAATTTTTCCTTGTAGGCGGCAGCGAGAGCCAATGATCAGAAAACTCAGACTATTCTTTTTTCCCGCCTACTGATTAGTCTCGCCGGAGAGAGAGAGAGAGAGAGCGTGATCGCTCGCTGGTTGGTCGCGGACTGCAGGTGGCGTGTACTGGCGCAACAGCTCTCGGTGTTGCGTGAGAATCTCGCCGGTTTGCCTCCCAGACCATCTGCTTCACATCTAAGCAGATATTTTCACTATTCTGCACCCAAGATTAGGACAATAACGACAAAGCAACCTACTAAAAAACGACGGTAGTTTACCTCATACAAACACGTTCCACGACATCAAACATGCGCGCGTTGCCATATCACGATTCAAGCAAATGAATTAATTAGGCGGGAGACAAAGAAATGAAGGCGTTCAGGTAATATCTTGTCATTATTCTCGTCAAGAGAGCAGCTGGTTGCAGTATTTTAAGTCGCGAGCACTAATAAAATGCAGTTGTGTCTTTATTCGTTCTATTCCCTGATTGAACAGAACGCGTTTAGCCTCTCTTACGCACGCATACTCCCGTTACAGCACGTAGTCAGTTTTATAGTAATGTGGATATATTAACCAAACCCATTGCCTAAATTACATTAAAAATATGTACTTCTCAGAATTGAAACTAGTCGGATACGCAGGATTGTTAGCTAAATATACAGGATTATTTTAAGCAGTAACTTTAAAGCAGTAAATTCCACGTGAAACTTAAGGTAACCTAGTGTATAATTTATGTAAAGGCACTGGACAAGTGCATTAAGTCTCGTCAGTTACACATAAATCAAAAATGAATGGCTTAATCTATCTAATTTAAACCCACCAAATTGCACCGCCCTTACCTTTACAGCAGACAGATGAAGGAGAGCCGCAAAAAATAGTTGTATCGAATAAACAACAAAGTTCATGGTTGTAATTCCAGTGGTGTGTTGTGCAGAGCGTCACTGAACAGTCTTTGGCTCTCAAAACAATTAAAAGCGAAGCTGCTGAATATGAATGAACCGAGATATCGTGGGTCAAAGTAACAATTCCATTCTGCCCTTCAGGACCGAAGCACCTGCGTCGAATCCCCTAAAACGAACTTCTTGAACGCTAGCGCTCCTCCAGAAAATACAATACAATATAAATAATAGCACAAACAGCAAAATAAAAGAATAACAAAGAAAGGAAACCGGAGAAAATCCACACTATACTGGTCCTCCTTTTTCGCCTTTAAAATCCACAGTATAACGGAAAGTCGACGTTTAATAAATCTGATTCCAAAGAGTCATAGGCAAAACAAAATAGAAAAAAAAAAGTTTCGTACACTTCCAAACGCAACCTCTTTAGGGGCCAGAGAACGGCTTCTGCGCATATGCTTATCATGAAGAGCAAGACACTACATGTGCCGGTATAAAGTGATCCAATGGCAATCCCTGGTTAAACTGCAGCAGACGTTTCCTTCTTTTCCCCGTGTTATTTCCGCTATTGCTTTGGTTTCTGTTGAGTCCTAACGTTGTGGATGTTGTCTGGCCGCTCGCTCTGTCTTTCAGCACTTCTAATGCCGAACGCTCCTCAGCACACAGACGGCGAGAGCGCTGATTGGTCAGAATGAGTCTACGCAATCGTGACGCTCCAATTGCGAGAGGCTTGAGTCAGTTCAATAGCACCTCAGTGCAAATTGATCATGCATTGCGTGTGCATTATTCAGCTTCATAGATAGTTACTTACGAAACCGATTCGACTGTATTAAATCCTTAGTCTGTACTAGGTCCAGTAGGCTATTTTCTCATACATCTTCCAATTCGTTTTGTACAGGTTTAACCAGTTTATAGTTTACTTAAAGAAAGGATTTGATTCTTAATGAGTCATCCTAATTAACCGTTAGTCGTTCTTTCTGTAGCAACTTAATATGGAAGTTCATATGTAATTATTTTACAATACGTTCTTGTTTGTTAACATTAGTTAACAATGCACAATACATTTATTACAGTAGGCTATTTAATCATCTGTGATAATGCTAGTTTATTGATAGTTCATGTTAGCCCAGGTCCTTTAAATAATATCAACAGACATAATATTTGATTTCAGTAATTTTCAAAATAAAGCCTGACATTCACAATAACCAAGATTGATAAATGTTTTAGAAATATGATTCTGATTCGTTCACGTTTTATCAATGTTAAAAACACAATACAACTTTGTAAACTGTTATTATATATATATATATATTTATGTGGGCAATTATAAGTGAGATTCGTTTTTCAAACAGACATCCAAATTATAAAAATGTATAAATACGTTTCTAGCATTTCACAGTATATTAGCTTATCTGAGAGTCTTGGGTGAGGGAGCTCTTTGTGCTAAATTATGCTAAAACA
Source organism: Enteromius anoplus (assembly GCA_032359395.1). Taxonomy (NCBI): domain Eukaryota; kingdom Metazoa; phylum Chordata; class Actinopteri; order Cypriniformes; family Cyprinidae; genus Enteromius; species Enteromius anoplus. Next base: position 3,146,416 of record JAUMHG010000060.1, read on the forward strand.
AACTTCTTTTATGCTTTTTGAGTGTTCAATTAAGATGGGAAAAGAACAAAGCAAAGAAAGATTTGTTTCACAAAAGAAAAGAATCACTGCAACCTGTTGATATGACAGAATTATAGGCATATATAAAGTCAAGATCGGCTTTAATAAACATAACAGGAACATACGTTTCAAAATCAAACCTGATTGTTTCATTCTTTTAGTTTTAAAGGTAACAACAAAACTTCAAATAAGGTTGAAGTATGTCACACAGAGGTTTTACACCCGCATCCCTGTGATAACTTCTACTTCCAATGTTACAGGTTCACATGCATTATGAATTATGCCTGATTTATATCTGATCTTGTAAATACAGTAAGTGTGTAAACACGAAAATGTTTTTCATTTTCACAAGTGTGCCTGTCACTCATGTGCTCTGGTCACAGATACCTCTGCTTGGCAGTCCTGTCATATTTTGAAACCTGCAGAAAGAAAAAAACTCTATGTAGATGAATGAAAACATGAGCTGATGTTTACGCCCCTGCGGGCCACCGCAGGAAGTGGCAGGGGGTAATACTAAGGCTTCCAAGTTCCCATGAGTACAACCGCTGAGAAAATCTAATTCAGTCAGCTGGTAGGTGAAGACTCAAGGATTTAGACGTAGCTTCATTTCCCTTCGAAATCACCATGACCTCTTTCTCTCACACACACAAAAAATACTCATTCCCCATGTTCCCTGACACAGATGGGTCACGGCCTTCTCTCCCACAGCGCTCAGAGTCAGACACTTTACTCTGTTACTATGGTTGCCAGCCACTTAAAGTCTCCTTCTCTTTATGCTCTGTCCTTATCCTCGCTAACTTGATCCTCAAGTGATAAGTGTAACAGGGCGGGTGCACCGCTGCTGTTTCTCTCTGAGGAACTTTTTGGCCTTTTAAACTAGTAAACCATGCACTCATGCTTTGGCACAATAACAGTACTAGGTATTCATTGATTAAATGTCATCATGGAGAAAAACAGATTTCATATAATGAATTAGCTCTTAGTAAAACTTTAATAAGCATGTTTGACGGCATCGACTGAAAATCTAAAGAGCGATCCAACAGTCAATAGCAGCCTTTTAAAGAAGAAGGCGAATAGCTACGTAAGTGAGAACTAATTATTTTACACTAGTAGAGAGGAGAAAGAGCTTGTGTTCATAAATATAGGAATTAATTCATTAATTGTTTGAACTGCACAAGTCCCGGTTCTCCTCACATAGGCCATTTATGTAGTTTTACCCACAGAGGGCACTGTGTAGACACTACCTAGCATGCTGACAATCTGAAGAAATAAACTTTGCAAGTTAAGAGCAGATACTTCTTTTCAAACCGTATTTTCTGGTATAATAGAATCTATTACCATATAACTCAGCAAACCACACTGAAAAGGGTAACAAAATGGTAACATCTAAATTAGTTTTAATTAAGTCAAAAATATGATTTAATATCACTGAATCAGCCCAAATACATGAATGTATTCCAACACATCTTAAATCAGGAAAAAAATTGCTTTTAAAGTTGCAGGTTACTGATTTACAGAGCACAATACCCAATGTAATCTATACACAAATATCATTATTTACAAAAGTAGCAGTGTCATTTTATTTCACGACAGATTAGATGTATTCTGCTGAATGATCTACAAAAAAATAAAATAGTTTAACCTAAAATATGCATTGATCATATTATTGTAATTGTTAAATAGCTGGGTTTGATAACAACCAGAGTTAATATCATCATGTGGTTGTACAGTATCTTTACCAACTTTGTCCCATCAGGGCTGTACATTTTTAACATGACTATTTTAATTTAAAGTGCGCAGAATCCTTTTAAAGTCACTCCAGATAGCTTTGGATTAAGGCTGCGTCTTTAACAGGGCCATTCAAGGACATTAATCTTCTTGTGCTTAAACCTGAGCTTACTTTGGTGGTGTGCATTTGAACCTTGTCTTCTTGAAACCAAAATTGTGAAATGTTTTCATTTTTTTTTTTTTAATGAACATCAATTTGAGTTGTTTTAAATGTCCTTTATGTGTTTACTCACAAAATGTAATGGAGTCTGAATCTTCAGATTCACTTTTAATATTGATGTCACACACACACAATCATCACTCTTTGCTCTAAAGGTCCTGTGGCGTTATGAAAATGTTTTTTTTCGGGGAAGATGAATCCATACACTCTTTAAACTTGACTGTATTCCATCTCATATTATGCGATTGGAATGTTTTATACCCATATTCTTGATTTGTTTCCTGATGTTTCTGCCAAATGTGGATTCTTGCATTTCTACTGCCAAATAAAGGAATACTCAGACATTCAGAGTAGTTTTATTCAGAACATTTCTTGTTCTAATAATCACAGCTGGTCACAGTTATATATTAAGTTAACTGTGAATATCAGAAAACCGAACTGACCATAACCAATGCATATTTACACAGAATTGTTGCTGTTATGGGATGATCTTGTTGACTGTCTGAATCAGAGAGACAAAATAGTCTTATATGTCTTATATCTCTTATATATGTCTTAATAGTCTTATATGAGGATGCAAATTCTAATTAGATTTAATTTCGATACTACACAAAAAAATAGAAAGTACAGTGTAAAATGTTATTTTCATGTAAAAACAGACTCCAGCAATCTTTGAAAGACCCTGTGTCATGGACACAGTCATAAGCTCACACTTCAGCCTCCTGCTCTATTTTTTCCACCCAAGTGATTTTTGCATTGAAAACCTCACTCCAGCCAAGGTCTGTCTGCCAGGTTTATCTGTCACCTTGTCCAGAAGTCTGAGCGTATTATGTCTTCATAAATGGCCTGATAGTTTCTGACAAAGAGCGGAGGACACACTCTGATAATTCACATCACGAGTCATACTGCTCTTAGCTGCATCTTGAATAAAATGCGAATGTGAAAATAAGTCAAACAAGATCTCTCGGGACTGGACGCACCTACTCTGCTGGACTGACCCGCCCACAAACGCCGCTCCTTAATCCTAAAGGCCGGTCGGAGTTCTTTAAGACGTCTCACATGCTTTCTGTGAAAATATTTAGTCTGGGCCTCATGTCCAAGGGAGTCACAACGATAACATGAGCTGCTGCAGATCAAGACAGAGCTCGTAAACGCATTGCATAATAATGGAGAGAGTTACAGCGAGGAAGACAGGGTCAGAGAGGAACTGAAGAGATGCTGGATTGGGGAAGTTCCTTCAGCGTTAAAATGACGTGAGCAGGGAGACGTGGTGAACTCCTGGTGCGGCGTTCCTGACAGGATTTAATTGAAGAACAACACAGGTTCATCTGCAGCGTAAAAGCCTCCTTAGCTTTTGCTGATGTCAGGAGCATGTTAACGTATGGGCAGAGAAACTTAATGAGCCCTGTCAGCATCTACACCCACACTAAACACACACAGGCCTGCTGGAGCGCTCTGTTGAACAGCAGCTGCTGCATAAATACAAACCGATGGTCAGTCTGAAGCTCTCTCTCTGTGCTGTAACTGACTCAGGCCCGAGCACGCTTCAAATGATTAAAAAACTGAGCAGTTCATTCACATGTTTGTGATCTTTCTGATCAATATAAGTGGTCAGCTGGCTTGCGTGGAAGTCTTCAGAAAGATACTCAGATCAAGCTGCAGTATGAGAACGTTGTCTTCAGTATAGAGATTACAGTTTTACCGAGGAGAAACTAGCTAAAAGTAGTGACGCTGCTAACTTATTTGAAAAGACAATTCACCCAAATTTTAAAGTTGACATAATTAACTCATCTTAATTTCATTTTGGACGTGAGTCTTTTTTGTTTTCTGTGAAACACAGAATAACATATTATTAAAAATCTAGTCAAACAAACAAAAAAACTTAGATTAGACAATCAATCAGTTTATTGAGATACTTCATTTAAATTTTATTTTATATTAGTAGTCATTTGAAACAAAAAAAAAAAGATGTTTTACTGACAGATTTCGGAAGGAGCATTCACAAATGATTAATCAGCTGTCTCCAATCTCTCTATTACCTGATTACCCTATCAGAGCTAAGAGACTTCTCTTCAAATATTGCCAGCTCCCTCTCCTCAGTATCTTTGTTCTCCCTCCGCCGCCCCTTTCAACCACCTCTTAAACTGGAGATTAGGTGTCGGGTTTCTGGCCAGAGGAGAACTGGCCCCTGCTAAGCCAAGTTTCTCCCAATGTATTTTTTTTTTGGCCGAATTGCCATTCAAGTAATCCATCGGCCATCTCACTTTCTCCCAGGGGGCACACGGGGACAAGGTCGGACACCGAGCTCTGCCCATCTCTTGAGTCCCATCTCTGCCCATCTCTTGAGTCCCTAAGACTCGAGTGCCTGCTCCACAGACAGCACGCCAAACATACTTATAATATGGTTATAATGAGTGGGAACTCATAAAAAACAAACAACAAAAAAAGAACAGGTGCATTTTATTTCAATAATTTCAAAATATATGTTTTTTTATTTTTTTATTTTTAGTGCTGTAATATGAGTTTTTATTTCTTTATACTATATTATGAGTTTATGCTATTTTGTTGTTTGACAAGCTACAGTTTTGAAGATTCATAACACATTTCTGTTATATTTTGGTCATCACTTTGGATTTCTTTCATATATTTGGCACACCCAAGTCAAATTTTATTTAAAATATGTTTATTTCATACTAAGTACAGTTCAAATCTTTTAACATATTTACTATATGTTAATATATAAAGTATTTGTATAAATAATATGTATATTACATGAGGATTACATTACAATACATGAGGATTTATGTACTGTATACATCTATATATATATCTACACACCAGATGTTAAGAATGAGTCGAACACTGTGGTGCATCAGACGTAAAAAACATTATACTGTTAAATTTTTGTACAAACTGATCGTTTCGTGTCTTAAGACATCAATGCACCGTCACAAGCCGCAGGGTTTCATTTGGATTTGTCTATGCATTTTTTTTTCACTCAAAGGTTGTGTGCCCATTATTTTGCATTGTGTGACTGATTTAAAGATCTTTGCTTGTGTTTTACTAAAGAAACAAAGTCACCTACATCTTGGATACCCTGAGGGTAAGCAGATAAGCATCAGATTAAAATTTTTGGGTTAACTATCCCGTAAAATGCAAAATATTTAAAGTGTACCTGAAACATACTTGCAATAGCTCCACTTTAGCTCAATCAGACTCCGGTATTTCTTCAGATGGACTTACAGTAAGCACTACTTCCACACAATTAAAGTGCATTAAGTACAAAATTAGTTAAATACATACACTGCCCTCCAAAAGTTTGGAAACACCCCTGGCCAATTGTGTTTTTGGATGATATCAGCACAAATCCTTTTTTGGTGTAAATACTGTACATTAAAGTAACTAGACATTATCATTGAAAACCAGCAATAATAACCTTCATTTTGATTACCTAATAATGGCAATATTTACATGACCTCAACCCAACTGAGCAGAGCTGTAATAGCTGCTAATATTGGATATTTTGATGAATCGAAATGTTCTATAAATTTTCTATAAATAAACTGTTTATGTAATAACATTTTTTTGTAGTTTGTGTTTTCCCTTATCAGTGTAATATTATCACATATTCAAAATGATTAATAGCAATATTGTCCAAAACCCAATTTTTCATAGTTTACTAAACATGAAATAAATGTTTTTTAAATACATTTCACGAGTTCAGGCTTGTCGGCTCGATTAAGCGAAGCAGATTTGGCGTGCCGCTAAAGGAGGAGAAACTCAGGGTTAGAAGGGCTGCCGAGCCCTAGGGTGAATAACCCTAAGGGCTCGGGAGAGGGG
>JAUMHG010000060.1:3155343-3170295 GCA_032359395.1 Enteromius anoplus
TCACCTGGCCAAGGGCGCGCGCTGTGACCTTCGTCGTCCGGAGAGCGAGGTCGGTCGCAGCGCGGAGTTCCCGCATCCCCCCTTGGTCAGGGCCGCGATCGTGCAGCTCTTTGAGAGCTTTCGCTTGGTACACTTGCAGTGTAGCCATAGCGTGCAAGGCGGGGGCAGCCTGTCCAACAGCACCATAAGCCTTGCCCGCGAGAGCGGACGAGAGCTTACAGGCTCTGGGCGGGAGATGAGGTTGGCCCCGCCATGAAGCCGCGCGGACACAGATGGACGCTAGGGCGCACTCCACTTGAGGGATTCCCTCGTACCCCCTGGTTGCACCGCCGTCAAGCGCGGCGAGGGCCGGAGGGCTTGGGCGCAGGCGTGATGAGTAAGGGGCTTGCCACGTTCTGGTCAGCTCTCTGTGCACCTTCAGGAAGAAAGGCCCTGCCGCATCTCTGACCCCCAGAAACCAATCATCCAGCCGCAAAGGGTCGGCCGCAGGCACACGCAGTTGCTGCAGACCGATTCCATTCGCGGCGCGGAGGAGCATGTCCGACAGCTCGGTGTCGGCAGCTATTCCACTATCCGAAGCACACTCAACGGTCACCTGGAGAACCCCCAGGCGTCTTGCCGTGGAAGCTGTGAACTTGCTACGGTCCAACGACTTGCCACTGGAAGAGCGCAAGGGGAGGCGTGCCACGAGTGAGAGGCGGGATCTCAACGTGGCCAAGGTCATACGCTCGCAATGAACGCTTCCTGCGCTTCCTGCGCTCGTGACCGTCCGTAGAGGTGAGGAAACTCCCGCACCCAGAAACGCACGGCCGGAGTGACATCCAGCTACAGAATGCCTCACAAAGCGTAGGAAAAATTGCTCTTTTCTCCTGGTCGCCACGGTAGACCCAACGCAGCAACTCCATGCACTCAGGGGTCTTTGCTCACTGGATAGCGATGACTGGCACAGCCCGCCTTGAAAAAGGCGACCAGCCCGCAGGATTCCCTGACAGCCGCCCAGAAACGCTGAGAGACGAGAGAGCAGGATTTGCGGGAAATTCTTGTAGATTAAAATAATTTCTCCACAGCAAAACTCCGTCAGGATAAGCAGGGATCACGAACCAACTCCAAGGCAACGGCTCTGAAGCGAAAATCTGCAGGTGAGCGCAATCAGTGCACGCCAATATTCATTGGGCTTTAGTAAAAGCTCAAAGGCAAATAGGTCTCTCTGGCGAGTTCCCATGTGTAACGTTGAAGTGATTCGACTGAAAGGGTAACTGACAATTTTTACCTAAATATGATTTGCAGTTTAAGTTAGTAACTTACTTTACTCATCAGTCTTTACTCACTGGAGACTCGCTCTGAACGGATCGCTTGAATCAGTGACCTGTCAAATCGCGAACAGCTGCAATCGGATCATTCCAATTCGAGAATGAATCGTTTAGTACGATTTGCGAACCGATTGAACAGGTTCATTAAAAAGAATCAGTTTGTTAATGAATTGCTCGTCTGCATCTCGCTCGGAGCACGTGATATACGAGTAACGATATGTTTTATGAAATGTAGGGAAGTAAGAAGTACGATCCTTTGCTTAGGAATGTAGTGAAGTAAAAGTTAAAGTTGGTAAAAATAAAACTACTCCAGTAAAGTACAGATACTTGAAAAATGTACTTAAGTACAGTAACGAATTACAACTACTTCGTTACTGTCCACCACTGGAAATAAACCTGCTCCCGAGCAGGTTCAAGCTCACAGACCTGTTGCTATGATAGCAAGTCCCGGATGAGCGTCGAAGAACCGAACTATCCAAGATCATGCAAAATCGTCAGCAATAAAATCCAGCTAACTTAGTTAGCGAGGTACGAAGAACGGACCCTTGAAATAGAAAAAAGACAAAACAAACTCTGATCTCTCCTGAGTCAAACTCATAGCCTTTTCCTGCATAATTTCATGTGACGCAATAGTATCAAACTATGGTCAAGTACTTCTTTACATCTGATGAACAGCTCCATGAAAGCAAGAGCAAGCTGTGATGCAGAGTCAGAAACGTTCAGATCCATTTGCAGTATACTTTAATCACAGTAGTCAGGCAGGGTCAATACACAATAGACAGGGCAGATGAAGGCAGATCAGAGGCGTAACTGAAGTCAGGCAAAGATCGGGGCAGGAGGCAGACAATGATCGTACACAGGGGTTGAATATCACAGAAGTCGATGACGATGTGACGATGACGATCAGCATGCTCCATCAGCCTCCTAACTGCTCGTTGAAGATGCACATGGGATTTCCACGTATAGTCACTCCTTTGCAATCAGTTATTAATGGCGGGAAGCTCACAGGGCTCTCCAGACCAGGGGAACATGGAAGGTTGGAAGCCTAGGAGGCATTGAAAAGGAGTCGTGCCAGTAGAGGGGTCTGGGCATACTCCGCCCAGATGAGGTCGCGACTCCAATTGCTCCAATTTTTATGACAGTACACACGAAGGAAGCAGGTGAGTTCTTGGTTTAGACGTTCTGCCTGGCCGTTAGTTTGGGGACGGTACCCAGACGTAAGACTCACGTTGATGTGAAGTTGGGAGCAGAATGCATGTTACACTCCTGATGCAAATTGGGGACAGCGATCTGAAACCATGTAATCAGGTAGACCGTAAAAGTGGAACACCTGCTCAAGCATCACCTCAGCTGTTTCCCATGCCGTAGGTAGTTTTGCCGGGGGAATTAGTCTGCATGCCTTGGAGAAGCGATCTATGCCAGTGAGACTCGTGGTGTAGGTACGAGAGGCAGGTAAGTTGGTTACAAAGTCAACAGCTATGTGGGACCAGGACCGTTGGGGAATGGGCAATGGTTGGAGGAGCCCTGCTGGCGACTGATGGGAGGATTTGGACATGTTGCAAGTGGGACATTGGCGTACAAACTCTCTGCTGAGAGAGAGGGCCACCAGAAGCGATTGGCTGTGAGCTGAACTGTGACGGTTATACCTGGATGACCAGTGCTATGAGTTTTGTGGATCCAGTGGAGACGTTCACAGAGTGCCTGGGGAACGTAGGTGCGCTCAGGTGGGCATGCCTAAGGTGCTGGATCCTGATTCTTGGCCTCTGTGATCTCCGTCATTATGTCCCATTGTAACAGGGTGACAAAGAGGGAAGTGGTTACTATGGTCTCTGGTGTGGTGTTTGTGAAGGAGGAATTAAACTGTCTGGAGAGAGCGTCTGCTTTGACATTCTGGGCGGTAGGTGATAGTGAAGTCGAAACGTGAGAAGAAAAGGGACCATCTAGCCTGTCGGGTGTTTAGTTGATTCAATGTACTCCAGGTTGTGGTGATCAGTCAACATGGTGAAAGGATGTTTGGCTCCCTCCAACCAATGCCCCCACTCCTCAAAAGCTGCCTTCATTGCCAGGAGCTCATGATTTCTAATGTTATAATTTCTCTTAGCAGGGTTGAGTTTGCATGAGAAGAAGGCACATTAAAACAGTTTGGTTGGCTTGCCGTGGCTGTGAGAGAGGACTGCCCCCACCACTGTTGCTGCCAGGGGACCACTGGAGATGAGAAGCAATCTTCTTGGTCATAGAAGTTAACCCCCTGGGGTTTGCAAATGCTCATAAGCGTTTTGAGGCGTCTTCTCCTGATGCTGCCAACAAGAACTTAAATTAAGAAATAGATAAGAAATAGACACGCTGTGATAAATAAATATCTCAAGAAGACGCGCTCAGAGGAATAAAATTTTGGTTTACCTCAGACAAGAAGAATGCAGTGACTGGAGCCAGCCACGGAGTTATCATTATAATAAGTAATGTATACTTACACATATATATGTGTGTGTGTGCATATACTGATATTAGCATGCTCCCAGATGTTTTGTTGTTTGTTTTTTAGTGATCATCAGAATAAAAGCAGCACATAGTCCTGTCTCCTCAGCACTGAGCATCTTCACACTAATGACCTCTAGGAGCGCTGATGTTTGCCTACACTGATATTCTCTGGCAAAACAAGCTTTTATTTTTCTTGAAAAGAAGCAGCAAACACTTAAATATCAGGTATCAATATGTAGAGGTTTCACTTGTTGAACATAATCTGTTTTCAGGATTGACTCAAAGTCTGTTCATGTCTCTATCAGTGTGCTCAATAATGTGTCTTTGACCTTCATTATGTTTATTTTAATTATACTGTGTTTACATAAAATACAAATCATTTCAAAAAACTTTTTTTTTTCTCACATCTCCTCGCATTATTTCTTATCTGCCTAAGTGACAATCATTAATGGGCCATTAGGGAAGGGGTCTTTGTCTCTTCAGGTGAGAATCACTGTATATGAATGACCATTCTCACTACCTCGCATACAGGCTTACAGCCTTAACACATGTCTTTTAAATTTTAATCACTATATTGTTTTCTCTGAAAAATTAAGTGGAATGATTTTCACATCATTCTGAAGTAAATATTCAGCCTAATAGACTGGTTACTTAAAGTACTGTGCATTACTAATAAGTATGAGTTAAATGGCCTTATTTCAGCTACTATTTTTATTTTCACAAAACTTACTAACCAAACATAATATTTTTTTCCTTAAAAAATCAAACATGTAAATTAATTTTGACCACATATTATTGTAGAACACTTTGTGCTGATTACAAGAAAAATACAGGTTGGTCAATGGTATGTTTTAAGAAGCTGATAAAAGGACAAATATCAGAGCATGTCCAAACATCTCAAGGTCCCAAAAAATTAAAACTATAGACCACTATCTAATCTTCCTTTTATATGCAAGATTATATAAGATTATTATAACAATCAGTTGAACAACTACTTAAACTTAAATGGATATCTGGACAATTTTCATTCTGGTTTCCGACCGCATCACAGCACAGGGACAAGACTTGTTGAAATAATAAATTAAATTCGCACTAGCTTCCAATTACAGCTCGCATCAAATTCAAGACACTGATGCTTGCATATGGAACAATCACCGGCATGGCTCCCGCTTACCTCCACTCACTGCTTCCTATCTACACTCCCTCCAGAACTCTGAGATCCGCCAGTGAGAGACGCCTAATTGTACCATTACAAAGAGGCACAAAATCTCCTTCCAGATCATTCTCTTACACCGTTCCCACCTGGTGGAATGATCTTCCCATCACTATCCGAAATGTCAACTCACTTACAATCTTCAAACGATTGCTGAAAACCCATCTCTTTCAACACTACTTGACATCAATTCTTGCGCCGCTCTTGTTTAGCCTGTATATGCCAGAAATATCCAAATCACAGCTACGCTGATGATATCCAGATTTACCTAGCCTTAACAGTAGCTACATTTAAATCTAGACTCAAAACTCATCTGTTTAGCTGTGCATTTAATGAATGAGCACTGTGCTTTGTCTGAACTGATTGCTTTCTGTCTTAAACTTAAATCAATTTTTAAATCATTTTTAAATCATTATAATCAATCAGCTTTTACATTTGTAGTTTTAATGTTGTGATCATTGTTTTTATGATTATTCTACTCCTTTTATGTAAAGCATTTAAAATTACCTCTGTGTATGAAATGTGGGTAACATATCTCAACTTGTAATTGACTTGTAAATTAATTAACTAAACATACTAATCACTTTTTAATAATTTGTGAACGTTTTGTACCATAAAATGGTAACCTAAAAAATGGTAGCATCTAAATAACTAGTAAGATTTGAGTAAGAATTATTGTTTACTTTTTACTCTGTGAAGGCTTCTGTTTCAATACTGAAAGAATATGAGTAAATAAGTAGCTACGGATTTAATTTCTAATATTAATATTTTACAACTAATATAAGACATAATATTAAAATGCAGTCAAGACAGCAGGTCCTTTATATTAGTCAAACAATTAACAGTAAACGTGTAAAAATAAAATTAATATTTGAAAGTAGTTCAAAATCTAGTACCTTACAGTAAATTACAATTATTTTACTATTCCTTTACTATTCCTAATCCTTTATACATTTGTGATGAATTGAATTAGCCAAACCCCGTAAGAAGCTGAATTAAAAATTGAATTGAAAAGACGGGAAGAGGAGTACTGACCCCCCCCCAACCCCCAAGTGGAGCTTTTGTACTCTCCTGACTAGCATTGAGTATAGCACACTTGCCATTTTTTCTGCCATTTTCTCAATTTTCTTAGCTTGTCCTTTACCCTTGATCCTGATGAACCTGGTCAGTTTATGACAATCCAATCCACTTATTCCAAAAGAATCGCCAGTGTCGAACACTGCAAAAAATTCATAATTCCACAAATGACAAAACCTGCTGAAAGACTCAAAACATTCCTTCCTCCCTGACCCAGAAAAGCATTGACTTGAAAGGAAGGTTAATGTTTGCATGCCACACTTAGCATGATGACTTTAGCTTAGCATGTGACATCCTTTAGGAAAACACAGGTGGGACAACAAAGCCACAAAATGTGGCATTGTCCCATCCGTTTAAAGCAGATTATACCAACAAGAATGCTACTCACTTGTCACCTGGATTTTCAGTTTTCTTTGTGGAAGATAAGCTGAGATTCTTTTGAATAAATAAGTGTCTTTGCTGTTTTTGAGTGATGTTAGCAGATCAGTTGTCAGCTTGCATTTGACTGAAAATCAGGAAGGGGAATGTTAGAAGAGGATTTAGAGAATAAGTGACATAAAGAGAGTGCTTTCCTACCTCTCCGGTGCACTTGTCCACAGATTATATTTTCTATAAGTGAGACTTCATCTGTTAAACTAGTAAGACAAACAATAAAACAATAAGAGATCTTTAAGCGGAGGCTGCTAATGAATTAAGCATTGATTCCCTTGTAAAAAAAAAGACTTTAGCATACTTTTAAAAGGAGTAATTATTATGGAAATAATATACTTTAAAATAATATATAGATTTGACTTGACCTTCCATGTTCCAGAGGGATGTCTAAAATAACTTTAATAATCTTAAATAATTTAAATAAACTTAAATTTGAATAAGCTTAAATAATGAGTCTAAGTCTGATTCTATTGAATACAGTTTGCATAGTACTTTGTATTTTATAATGCAAACACTATACTGCATAAAAGATAAGAATGTATGTTTGCCTCCTATTTCACATGATCTTTACATAAATAGCATGTAGTAAACAACATTTGCCACTGCATGTCTTTGTGCAAACTGAGGATTCTCCTTAAAATAATGAATGCATGTGTGATAGAAATTCCAGCCATTCCGTGCCACAGTCTAACACATATTAATCGTCTCCACAGACAAGCCATGATAGCATCAACAAACAAACAGCGAGAGAAAGAGCAGGTTCCCGATTGTTTAACACACGGTGACATGGTTCATTGCTTTACCCCTGACCTCTCTCAAACCATTTCTCCTCTGCCTGTCACCACCGTCCTGCTGCTCTCATCCTTTCAAAGGGACTCAAAGTGAAAGAAAAGGACACATTCCAGATTTCTGGATAATAGACCTTCAGTCACACAGTCAAGCTCATTAAAAAGGATCTGATGTTATAGATTCTGCATTATTTCTGATGGTCAAACATACAGCATCACTTCTGCCTGTTAATATAATACTGCTGTAAGCATGCAGTTATTTAGCAGGTAAAAAAAAAGACATTTATGCAGAATTATTAAAAAAAGAAACACTGAAATAACACATGGTCCTAGTGTTCAGACTCTTTGCTCAGTATAAAGCAGAAGCACCCTTTTGATCGAATACAGCCATGAGTCTTTTTGGAAAAGATGCAACAAGTTTTTCACACCTGGAATTGGGGATCCTTGCAGATCCTCTCCAGTTCTGTCAGGTTAAATGGTAAACGTTGGTGGACAGCCATTTTTAAGTCTCTCCAGAGATGCTCAATTGGGTTTAAGTCAGTTGAAAGTTGAAGCCACTCCTTCGTTATTTTAGCTGTGTGCTAAGGGTCATTGTCTTGTTGGAAGGTAAACCTTCGGCCCAGTCTGAGAAGGTTTTCGTCCAGGATATCCCTGTACTTGGCCGCATTCATCTTTCTTTCAATTGGAACCAGTTGTCCTGTCCCTGCAGCTGAAAAACACCCCCACTTCACTGGTTCCACCTGGTTTTCTCCACACATACCGCTTAGAAGTAAGGCTATAAAGTTCTCATCTGACCAGAGAATTATTTCTCGCCATTTTGGAGTCTGATCACTCTACCATAAAGTCACGACTGGTGGAGGGCTGCAGTGATGGTTGACTTTCTACAACTTTCCCCCATCTCCTGACTGTATTTCTGGAGCTCAGCCACAGTGATCTTTGGGTTCTTTTTTTTTTACTCTCTCACCAGGGCTCTTCTCGTCAAATAGCTCAGTTTGGCCGGACAACCAGCTCTCGGAAGGGTTCTGGTCGCTCCAAACATCTTCCATTTAAGGATTATGGAGGCTCTTAGGAACCTCAAGTGCAGCAGAGATTTTTTTGTAACAACAGCAAGTCCAATCAGTATAATCAAACATAGCTGGACTCAAATGAAGGTGTAGAACTATCTCAAGGATGATGTGTCACATCAAAGGATCTGATTACTTATGACCATGTGATATTTCAGTTTTTTATTAAATCTGCAAAAATGGCAAACTTTTTTCCTGTCAATATGGGTTGCTGTGTGTACATTAATGAGAAGGAAAAAATGAATTTAAATGATTTTAGTAAATGGTTGCAATATAACAAAGAGTGAAAAAATTAAGGGGGTCTGAATACTTTGCATACCAACTGTATGTTTTGACAATAGGCAACACGTTTATGTGAATATAATTTGTCCAACTTTATTTCAGCATAAAAAAAGGATATTGAGATGAAAGTAACATTTTCACGATAAAACTAAAAGCATTTTGTAAGGAATTCTTTGCTTGCTATTTTTAAAAATAGACTTCAAATTTTCAAATGATTGTAATGTTTTCTGATGTCTTTTTATAGTATGCATCATGCTGTGTTGCAAAAACAAAGTAGCCAGAATGTTTTAATAATAATAATAATAATAATAAATAAATAAATAAATAAAATAAAATAAAAAGTTTTATCTTGCAATTATTTTGTGACATTTTTGTTTGTTAGTTGAGTGTTAGACAAACTGAACAAACCAGGTTACAACCTGTCGGAATTATTATTTTCTATTCAACCAACTCAGTTTAGTCTCCTTCTGACCTCCAAGCTCTTAAGAATGTGCCACACTTTATAATTATTAAACTAAATAAATGCAGTGTGAGGAAAGTATTGAGGAAAGCATTGTGTGTTTGTGTGTGCTTCATCAATTCTTGATGGTAAAATCTACACTGACAGATTTGTTATGAATTATTAACAATTAACATTCTGGGATATTTGAAAACTGATGGTTTTGAATGTTACACATATCCAGCTTCAACAAAGCAGTTCAGATCTGTGTAAAAGGAAGTTGAAATGGCACGGTTGCATCAACAAATGTGTTTTTATATCAGTTTTGCACTTGTTAACACTATCAGGTAAGTTTAGGGTCCGATTTGGTGTAGGGCATATTTCCAAAATGATAGAGCATTGACTTTTAGCAGATATTTTAGTTTTGAACTGTCTCAATACAGACCTATATCAACGTAATAAAATGTTCTAGGGTTCATATTGAACCTGTGGAATAAGGCATGTAAAAATAGTGTTGCACAGAGGTACATATTTTTATGAGACCAGGTTGGCCGAAACTTCTTTGCCTCTGAGTTAATTGAGAAATAAGAGAAGAAAGGAAACTGAAAATGTGGTTGTTTGATCATAAGAGTTCAATTCATCATGAAGCAATTATTCCTTTAATCATTTAAGTTTTTTTTGTCATCAACATTAGTCTCAGCATGCACTATTCTGTAGAAATGTATTAATTCTAGTTCATACTGGTCACTTATTCTCCAGAAACACCAATGTTTCCTATAACCTTTTCAACTGACAGGTATTATTCTTCTAAATTTCTAGGGTAAACATATTCCTTCTTCCTTCAGTGTAAGCATAAACCATTTTTTTAAAAATAATTTCGCTGGTACATGACCACTTCTGCATCTCCATTTCCTCATTTAGTCTTTCCCATAATATCAAGAGAAAAGCTTGACGTCTTAGTTTGATGTGTACGTGTTTGAGCTTGCATCATTTTCTTGGAAAAGTTCCTGTAAAAGCAATGCAACAGTGCAAATTCCAGAAACATCATCAAGCTGCGTTTGATGTAAAAACTATCAAAAACTTGTAGAAACCCTTTTTTTTTATTTTCAGTAAAAGTAAAAAATGGAAGAAACATTGAAACACTGATTGTAATTTTCTATAATTTTATTTGCTGGTTTGTTTGTTTTGTTGCTGCTAGAAGGACTATTGACATTCAAAATGTTTAAATTTGAAATATGAAATTGGAGCAATAGACTGTACCTTGTAGATCTATTCCCTACATAGAAAATAGCTGAATGGGTGGGTGACCCGATTAAAAAGGCATTGATGCTGCCTTCAAGGCTTTCTGGGAAGCTTGTTATGGAAAGCTGAGAATTATTGGGACATGACAGGCACTAAAGTGATTTTGGTAGAAATACAGTAATGTGCTTAACAGCGTGACTGGCCAGCAAGTATATAAGCACATGGACTGCTGGCAGTCAGATAGCTTCATGTCTTTTCAGCGAAGCTCTGTATCGATGTGATTGAGAAAAAGAAATAGAAATTAGCCATAGAAAGAAAGAGTGTCTCTGTGTGTGTGAAAAAGTGTGAAAGAAAAACGAAAAAAAAAGTGGAAAGCATGTCTAAATCAAAATCACAAAGGGGTGAAAGCAGACAACACAAAGCTTGTGCAAGCCCGTGTGAGATGATGAAATTATTCTCACACACTCTGTGTTGTCTGCTTGGGAGCGAAGCACGCTGATGCAGCCCTCTTTTAGACTGATAGAGAGGGCTGTAGACTTTGTGAGCAGCTGCCGCTGCATGTGCTTCGCTCCCGGAGGGCTCTCTTTAATGATGAGGAAGTTTTCATAAGCCGTCCTCGCGGCACTGGACCCGCTCTTGCCGAGGCAGAGTGGCGACGGCGTTCGTGGGGATCGCAGCTTGATCTCCGGGATGAATCGGAGGAGGATTCTGAGACGGGTTCGTCCCTATCTCGGTCCCCTTCACCGGAGTCGGGTGCTGCTGTAGCCAGAAGGGAAGCGCGTTCTGCTACTTCCCCTGGTCAAGGCGGCGCAGCGCTGCTGAGGAGATGGAGAGCGCTGAAACGACTACGGTCGCCTCTTCACCCCAGTATGAGGAGCTTTTGGAGGTGGTGACTCGTGCCGTTGGCAAATTAAATATTGAGTGGCCGGCCGAGGTTAAAGAAGAACCACGTATAGAGTAAATTGGATGAACGATATTTACTCACGCGCTCACCACCTTCAAAGCGGAGCCTTCCGTTCTTCCATGATTAACATAATGAAGGTTCAAAATCATGGAAGAAGCCGTTTTCAGCCAGAGCGTTCGTTCCGGCTTCCGATTTTTATGGAAACGTAACCGGAATGGCTGAGAACGGCTATAAGACGTTGCTGCGGGTTGAGCAGACGCTCGCGAGCTATCTCTCATCCGAGCTGGCGACGTCTTTGAAGGCTCCAGCAGCTGCCTACTAAGCCACTCAAAATAACATCGTCACCCGCCACTGACGTCGTCCCAATTTCTCACTGGCTGTTTCTATACACTGTTCAGAGCTGTCACGCTGGAGGCGTGCCCAAAGCGTCTCGTCGACGCAGTGTCTCGTTCCTTCAGGGAACAGGGTTATATTCATAACCTGGGACGTTTTTTTCTTCAGTCTTTTTCAAGTAGATTTAAACAGTGGAAGCTTTTTAACAAAAAAAATTACAGAGTACTGTGAAGATTTTTCTTTTTTTTATGTGAACCGTGAAATGTGTGAGTAACTATGGCAGAAAACAAGGCAGGGGTCAATGAGTAGCCAAGGAAACCAATGAGGGTAATTATAGAGACAAACAAGGCTCACAGCAAACAGGGCAAAGCACACACGGAGAACATGTAACGTTTCCCATGTTCATGCATGCGTCCTGTAAACACAATCATTTACATGATTTGTAGGAAGTATTTGGATACAATCAGTCTCATTTATTCCCTCTCTCTGTTCCTCCCTTCCTTCCTGAGTGACTTGAGTGAGTGATCTGGTCTTCTGAGGATGCACCAGACCATGACACTATTAGAGTGAATGTGGAACAGTGCAGAGTATAAATACAGTAGCATCACAATGCTCTGAACTTAGATGTTAGATGAACAATTTGAATTATGCACATTTAATAAAGGGAAATATTCAAGTCTGTATATATCTATATATATCACTATATATATATATATCTATATCACTATATCTGGTTTCTACTATTCATAAAAAAAACATAATGCTTTGGGATTGAGATCATTTTTTTGCTATTTTCACACAACAGTCAACAGAAGACAAATAAATGGGTCATAAGACACTGAAACATACCCAGCATGCTCTCTGTATCTCTTTACAAGAATAATACAAATGTTAAGTAAACTTCCCAGACGTAGCTGCCTTTGTTTGTTTTTCACTTACTTTCCCAGGAGTGTTTGTCTAATAAACAGCCTTCTGAAATGAAGTTGTATGTAAATAATAACAAAAATTATAATATTATTAATAAATTACTGTGGTTGTTCTCACACAGATAGTCTCATGTCATGATATATTGCTTTTTAGAAGGGGTAGGACATGTAATTTCCTCTTAAAGGAATACTTCACTCAATAAATAAATGTGAAAAATAAAATTACCCATATAATGTTATTTCTTTCTCTGGAACATAAAAGGCAGATTTTTTTTTTTTTCTGTCTGTAGAGGTTGGTTAGTTGATCTTGAAGATATAGTAGAGCTCCTTCACAAGCCCTCTTGGGATCCACTGTAGGATTTAATTCTAATGTACTCAATGTGCCTTTCAAAGAACCACAATTACAGCTCCAAAACTGCAAACTGCTTCTCTCCTTTAAATTCAATTCAATATAGTTTGTGCTCTGGAAACACAAATAGCATGCCTCTTAAGTGAGGAATTGTCTGTAAATGGTGGTTTGGTAAACAATGCTGCTGACACAGCCTCACTCGAGCACATGGAAGCAAATCCTAGATAATCTGGGACTTCCATCAATCATGTTACTGTGGCAGGGACTGATGCTTAAAATTATACTTTGTTATATAACAATTTAAACTACAAAAACAACATTTTGGGCTTTATTTTAGGCCATCTGCTTAAAATTCCTAAAAATTATCGTCCTTGAACTGACCAACATTAATAACCTCCTACTGATAGCAAACAAATAGTGTTGTGGTGCTGTTCTCAATGTGCTTTGTTCAGTTATTGACCAGTTCTCACCTTGCTTTCAACAGTAATTGGGTTTCTAGCAGTCCTATAGTTGGCAAACACACAACCACTTGTGTTTGTGTGCCTGTGTGTGGTCAAGATTCCAAAGGTCAGCATATCCTTTGCTCATTAACGGTGTTAACTAAGGCAAGCAACAGCATTACCTTTGTCTATACTTAGGTTTAGAGATTTTAACAAAACCCTAACCTTAAGTATTGAACTTAGGCACTAACTAATCCCACATTGTTTGTGCTACAGACATGGCGTTTGTTGAGAAGAGCATGTTAGTACTTTCCTGTGATCAGACTTGATATTTTTGTGTGTTGGGACCAAGAGCATCCTACAGTAGCAACCGCATAACAAAGTGCTAGAATGTACTGAGAACACCCAAGCAACATCTTAGAACCCCTTAGAACTGTGCAATATGTGTTAAAAAGTACTTAGAACATGGGGTAAACAGCTTGCACTTTTTTTCCAAAAATTGTGAGAACATCCATCCATGAATATCATGGAATTAAATGAGCATGTGGGGACATTTTTGCAAAATGCTATTATATTGCATCTTGCATGTTTCGTCGGACTCTTAAAGCTAACTTCATGTTAGCAGACTAGTCTGGCGCCAATACATAATGTTTGTTTGTGCGTAAATTGTGGAATTATGCAACTAAAATGTTACCAAACCTCTAGGTTAATGATACAATGTGCAAATTTTTGAGCAATGTTGCCATCAAAGGGCAACAAGGTGAGAAACAGAGCTCATGACTGGCCTAAAATGTACAGATGTATGTGTTACACATTTCAATGCAAAAGTTCCCAAGCAAAATTGCTCAAAAAGTTGCCCAATGTATAACCTAAACATAACCAATAGTGTGTGCTAAAGAAAATGTACTTGCTGTATCAACCGAGCCATTTTAGTTTGCTTATATAGTATGAGTTGTTCTGCTGAGTGTCCTCTCTAATGCAACTTCAGTGCTGTACCGGGTGCGCTTACGAGCAAATATACTGCATCAGAAAAAACACACATATAAAGCTGGTTATGCAGTGCTAATGTAAACTGTATTCATTTACAAATCATGCACTTATGGTGAAAGTGTTCTGAGATCATAATATACCATTATGCAATGTTTTATAATTTTCACACCCCAGAACATTTTGTTTGATAAATATATTTGAACATGCAATATTTTAAAAAACAACACCTCTGCTTTTAAACAAAGATTGTTTATTCTAGCTAATGATGTATTATCATTTGAATATGGGTATGTTTCATAAAAAGGCAACATTTTGAATAAAAAGTTCATCATGTTGTCACGATGACGCTGGTGAACACTCTTCAATACACAATAAAAGGATAATGGGGCACACCTGGACACACACAGCTGGCAGGGAGTGAACACTCATGATGAGGGCGGAGTTACAAATGAGGGACAACATGAGGATACAAAAGGTAAACACAAGACCAGGGGCCTGGCTTGTGTAATATATTAAGGAGATAATAATTATATAAATAATAAAGTCTAAAAATAAAATAATATGAAAATTTGGATGATTTTATCTTTAAACAATGTTTTACTGTGAGACGTCCTTTAATTTGGAGTAAGAGAAGCTGGGGGAGTGGCTTTATTGCATCAGACATGTGTCACCTTGCTGGAAGCTG
>JAUMHG010000060.1:3170395-3184042 GCA_032359395.1 Enteromius anoplus
ACATGGCACAATATAAACAAACACACTGAAGCACAAGACATGAGAAATAACAACATACAGACAGACAGGGCACGCTATACCGCGTGACACATGTTTAATCATGCTTTTTTATACCCATGTCATGTCCGGATGCTGACGGGATATTTACAGTACAAGCATTTTACATTTTTATTTTTTATCTTACAAACAGGTCAGCTGAAGGGCCGAACTATTGACTAAATACTGTATTTGGTAAAATGCCTTGCTGACGTTTTGCTGAAAATTAGTGCATGTACAGTAAACATACCTTGTATTGTTTTTTACTATCATTTGTGCTTGTTTCAGCTTGAACCTTCTCTAAATCGATTACGTAGGTATGTTTTTTAAGGTTTTGTAAAAATGCAGTTAGAGGCACATTTACCCAATGAGCCTGGATTGGAAAATGTAACAGGATGAACACAACCACTTCCCTGATTTGTCTAAACCAGTCCATCAGAGCTTTGAATGTTTCATATAAATTTGCAGCCAGTTGTCATGCAGCAGTGCCAACCAGACACAAGTTAGAAGGGCCCTATTAGTGTTCTGTTATTGTACTCAGCAGTAGTGAAACTTTTCAGCATGTCAGAGCAGCTGTTTGTGGTGTGAAAAAGCAAATCTGCTGATAAAAGTCACGAGTGTCAAAATGTCAGCACAGAAAAACATGTTTACTTTGGAAAGACTTCTCTTACATAAGAGGTTCTCCATGTTGTACTCTCCATTCTGTTGTGTAAGCAGTCCCCGAAGAATAGTGCTTCTCTTGAAGTAATTAGGAGGTTCACATTATCTAGGCCCACCCTGAGCCCCTCTGGATGACCAGCGGCTTCCCTCCCCCTGCCTGTTGATCTCCGCCGGGCCTGAATCCTCCCAGGCCACCACAGGGCCCCAAAGTGATGTTTAAGGGTCTGGTGAAGCAACTCAGCGGCTCTGATTGATTGTGGATTTATCTGCTGATGGAGGTATAGCCAACACGTAAACACCATTCATCTCAGTCTGCGTCTGCTTCGACAACACCCGTATTCTGTGATACACAGACAGACTAGCAAACTAAATAGGTGTATAAATACACTATAATGATCTGTCGCTCACTATTACTGCAGAAACATTCTATATTTTATATTGATGGTCATCTAAAAGTATCAAACGATTGCTCTTTCATACTGGAATATAATAACAAATGACTGAATATGTGATTTGAATAAACAAATATATGAAAAGATTCTCGTGACTTTCAATTTTATTAAAGAAGTTATATGATGATGCTAAAAAGAACATTATTTAGTGTATTTGGTGTAATGCAATGTGTTTGTGTGGTTTAAGGTGCAAAAAACACATTATTTTCCACATACTGTACAGTATTATTTCTCCTCTAAACCCCGCCTCCTGAAACAGGTTGATTTGTACAAAGCTGTGATTGACCGAATTCCTCAAGGATGTAACAGAAATGTTACGCCCCTTACCATAACATGATGATGTGAATTGCAACTTCATTTAAACAAATGTGTAATTACAAAGTGAGTAATATTTAAAACATGACATAAAAGATTCAATACAATTTACATTAACAGTATTTTTCTTTGGCACAAATGCTAGTCAGTGCATTCAGCAGTGCACTTTCACCATATCTCAAAGACCAAATCATTAGAAAATTATATATATAAGGTACTTTAATAAAACATTTGTGTCAAAAACACTTTAAAATATATTTAATTATAATACATTTTCATTTAATTTAAATTTGTTTGCAAGTTTAATCCAAAATTGTCCAAAACTTTACATTAACTGTACAGCTCTCAAGTTCTCCTTCCCCAGCACTTTCTAGTAAACTGCAGGATCTTGTTGAAGAGCTGTGATGGAGAAATGTGTCAGTGTTCATGACAGGATGTACATGGCTGTGAATGACATGTTCTCCTGACATGCAGCATGACTGTGCAAATGTTCCAGTTCATTTCAACACTCCTGAACCCATTCACTCACTTCTGCCAGGTTTATTTTTAGACCACCACACGTAAGTTCATACTCTTAAGAAAAATAGGCCACAGTGTAGTGTGAGTGAGATGATTTTTACAGGTTACGCATTGAATTGTGTGATGTGGTTAAAATGTTGTATTAATTCAATTTTTTTTATATATATATATATATATATATATATTTTATTTTTTTTCTTACAGTGCATACAGTGCAGCTTTTAGTGGTAAAACTAGCACATACAAATGACAAATATCATATAGAATAGCGCTGTTGCTTAAGGATTAGACACTAAGTGGTAACTCAACATAACATAATTATGTATATGTAAAGTAATCAAAAATGGCATAAATACTATTACCATGAACTGCAAATGCAATAATAATAGTTCAAGTGTTTGCTTAAGCATGTCTAAACATCTGAGTTTTGATGGTTATTACCTGCATACAATTAATATCGGTCAACACAAACCATGTTTATTCTCATTGCAATATAATAATATAGTTTGGGTTAAAGTTTCTTTTACTATTTTTCTCTGTTTTCAACAGAATACAGTATTACTCTGAGAAAATGGAGGCCAACTATAACAAATAAAAAAATATATATATATTCTCGTTGCCCTCCAAAAGCAATAATTTCCAGTACTTTACAGCTCATTTAAGTCAATCGGTCATCCTGCTGTTTTACCGTAAGACAGACTCCTATCCGTTCACCTAAGGACCGGCTTGATCCACATCTAAGATGAACATCGAATCAAGAGTATCACACAATATATGCGTCATGGTCCACGGCCCGCACACTAACTACTATTTCAAAACAACGAAATCTGCTGAGAATAGGTGTTACCTATTATTGTAAGACATTTTAATTGATTTTTTATTAAGAGAGACACTTGAGACGCATCTTAGGGATGATTAATGGGATGGATGTTCTGTGGTGCGTAACGGGCATTCGTTTTCCAAGCATGTGCTTATGCTGATACTGGGAGGAGGAAGTTGTGTATGCCAAGAGACAATATGTGAATTATGATCATTTGTCTGGAAACCACAAAACACCATGTATTTATGCCATGTCACTGCTTTGATGGTGGCCTGCACTTGGGAAAAAAAAAAAAAAAAGAACACACTACTTTGTTTGTGCTTCCAAAAGAGGACACAGCTAGAAATTAATGTTAATTTGTGTTTCCAACACTGTTCCAGAACAGTTCAACACCAATATTAGAGTGTGTTCAGCACATTTACGGAGGACTGAACCTGACAAAGCAGTCTATGCTGGCTGTGCACAGAGACTAGAAAGATAGGCAATTCTACCTCTGCAAAAACAGTTTGCTGCTGACGACTCACAACCTTTAAGGAATTTACGTTTTCTTATTAAAAGTACCCTTTTTGTGTTATGTTTATGACATGTAAAAAGGCAGAACGTAGTCCTGATAACCAGTAATTAAGTCTGCACTGGATACAACAAATGCCTCGTTCGTAATGTGTTTTATTGATTTGGTGTCATAGCGCCCGGGACGCAGCTTCACGTTGTGGTATCATATATTGCATATTGTGTATCGTACAATTCATATTCATTTTCCAAATCATAGTGATCATCCTTATCCCCTTGTTATTGGAGGCTTGAGTGAGCAGAGAACGTGCGTGTCATTATTTAGTCATTTGGAATGCACTTGACTTGTCAAAGGGAGTGATGTCATTTCCTGCTAACCGTCAGCTAGGATGTTCCTGTGATAACGAATTCAGCACGATGTGCATCAGCAAATGTCGCTGTTTTAATGTCATGCATGTCTTTTTATTGTTGTTAGCCTAACTGTTGCAAATAAAAATAAATCTAAAAATGTTTTTAAAATATGCTAGTAGATAAAACGCCTCAGGATGTATATAACCCCAGTTCCTTGATGGAACGAGACACTGCGTCAAAACGATTTGGGAACACCTTCAGCGAGACCATGCTCTGAATCTACTGTGAAATCAGTCTATATTAAAGTCAGGTGCGGCACCCTCAGGTGACGTCACTGACTGGGTGTATAAGAGCACCTGCAGTGAATCAGACTCTAGCCCCATGAATGAAGCAAGCGTCTGTAGGGATGCTGTGGGTGTGGCAAAAAGATGCAGTGTCTCGCTCCTTCATGGAACTGGGTTTATATACATAACCCTGAGGCGTTCCTTGAAGGAACAAGACACTGCGTCAAAACGCTTTGGGAAAGAAATACCCACGCCCCCAGACCCACAAGTCCCTGCCTAGTGTGGAGCAGCACAACTAAGGCACAAGGAAGACCGAGCCTGGGGTGGATGGAAGGTCTAGCCCATAAAACCTAGCAAAGGTCAGGGGAGAAGACCAACCTGCTGCTTTGCAGATGTCCAGAACCGGAACACCCACTAGAAAGGCCTTTGAGGCCGCCACACCTCTAGTTGAGTGAGCTCTTACTCCCATCGGTGAGGGAAGGCCAGAAGATACATAAGCCAAAGACCGCAGTCTTGATGGTAAGAAGGCAGTCTGAGACCTGCTCTAAGGGCTCTAAAGGAGGTGAGTGGAGGGACTTGAGTAGTACCGCCAGGTCCCAAGTTGGAACCCGGGGTCGAATCACCGGCCTCAGCCTAAGTGCCCCACGAAGGAAACGAATGACCAGAACTGTGCTAACCGGGCAGTTCACTGAACTTTGCTGATGACTATCGCACCATGAAGTAAAAAGTTTCCACTTCAAGGCATATAATCTCCTTGTCGAGGGAGCCCTAGATTGGAGAATGGTTTGAACGACCTCGGCCGACAAACCGGACTCTATTAGTTGCACCCCTTCAAGGGCCATACCCATAGGTTCCATATCTCCAGGGAGAGAGAGAGAGAAGGTCCCTCCTGACCGGAATCTCCCAGGGGGAGCTGTCGAGAAGGGAGACCAGGTTCGCAAACCATACTCGGCCCGGCCAGAGCTGTGCTACTAAGAGCAGACTGACCTCGTCCTGGCGGACTCTCTCCAAGATTCCTGGGAGCAGAGCGACTGGGGGAAAAGCGTACAGCCGGAGCCTCGGCCACGTCTGTACCATAGCATCCAGTCCCAGCGGAGCTGGATGAACTAGAGAGAACCAGAGGGGACATTGTGCGTTCTCCTGCGTCGCAAGGAGGTCCACCTCTGCCTGATACAAGATGAGGTAAAAGGGCCAGGCCGAATGGAAGCACTTGGTATTGATAAGCTATCCCTCCGAAAGCAAACCTGAGAAAATTCCTGTGTGCAGGATGGATGGAAACGTGAAAGTATGCGTCCTTCATGTCTATTGTGACAAACCAGTTCTCGGACCTGATTTGATTCACAACTTGCTTTATTGTCAGCATCCTGAACTTCAGCTGGTGTAGCGTCTCGTGGGGGTGCACGTGTAGCCACATTTAGTTTTTGACTTCCCCTGTATGTTGATGAGGAAGTCTGATAATTTTTATTTCCCGCAGCCCCTTGAGCTTGGTGTCTCTCTACTACCATATCAACCATGCCACCAAAAAGCCCTGACGATGAGAGAGTATGTGCAGGCAACCCCCAGCTCT
This sequence comes from Enteromius anoplus, assembly GCA_032359395.1. Classification (NCBI taxonomy): domain Eukaryota; kingdom Metazoa; phylum Chordata; class Actinopteri; order Cypriniformes; family Cyprinidae; genus Enteromius; species Enteromius anoplus. Next base: position 3,175,910 of record JAUMHG010000060.1, read on the forward strand.
GCCCCCCACTGCATATCCTTTTCCCACCAGCGCTGACGTCACACGCAGCAGCTTGGATGGTAAAATATTTTTTTTAAAGAGGATGTCCATGCCGTTGACAGATGGCCCGCGAGCATCTGTTCAACCGGAGGCATCTTTTTATACCCCTTCACTGCCAACCCCGCCACATTACCATAGTAATCAGAGGCAGGAGTAAATGTTCTCGCCGAGAAGGGCTTATTCCAGGACCTACACACTTCGGTGTGAACGGGAGATTGCGGCAGGAAGGAAGCGACCGTGGCCGCAGAAAGCGCTCATCCAGCCGGCTCGCTGGAAGCTCAGTTTGCGGCGCCTCGGGCCACTCTAAACGGAGCCTCTCAAGGGTGCGAGTCACCACCTCTAATTATTCATCATAACACAGTGACTGAGGCTGGTTGTTAACGCTGACAACATCAACCTCCTCGGAGGAAGATGAATGCCGTGCAGACAGTATGTCAGCCCGAGAAGAAGTAGCCGCTTGCGGTTCATGCGGGTTCATAACATTTTCCCTGACTGGCTGGAAAGGAGATAGGGGATTTCCCGTCTCCATTTCCTCCAACAGGTCTACTTGTGACCCCCTTGACGTCAGACGCCGGTTCCCCTCGGCGACAGCGGGGCCTGAGCCACGGGGAACACTCACAAAAGCTCCCTCCTCGAAGAGAGCTCTGCGAGAGCGCAAGGCAGCAAGCGAGAGCTGCATGCATGCCGAGCAGTCTCCTCCCTCGAGAGCAGCTGCTGCATGTGGGCGTAATAAAGCGACCACAGGGAGAAGCACATTTTCTAAATGCTGTATTCTGACTCATGCATGTCTTTTTAAACTAGCTGGCTTTCTGAACTGCTTGTATTTCTTTTAACAAAGATAGCTGCGACCGACTCACAGAGAGCGCGCTGAATGAATGAAGGCTAGAGTCTGATTCACTGCAGGTGCTCTTATACACCCAGTCAGTGACATCATCTGAGGGTGCCGCACCCGACTTTAATATAGACTGATTTCAAAGCAGATTCAGAGCATGGTCTCGCTGAAGGCATTCCCAAAGCGTTTTGACGCAGTGTGGAGTTCCTGAAAAAGTAAAATTGTAACAAAAACCTTCCTCACTTGTACATGACTATTACACAATGAATAATATTTATTTCTATATTTATTTTGCTGTCTTTTAAATTTAAAACAAACGAGTCTCTGCCTAGGCCAAGGTTTTTGCGAAGTTCCCTCCATTTCAGAAACGCAACACTGATCTTTGTTCTCGTTTTATTTTTCTGACTGTTCTAAAATCTTCTTGCCTCAGTTTGTATACATCCACGTCTTTGGGATTGAGGATAGTGTAATCATGATCCATGATATCAAAATGCAAAATAAATAACTACCGCATTTGTCCACGCATGTTGGCGTAGTATTCATAGGCGGAAACCGAGGATAGTGCGGATATCACATTGATAGGCGACAATAAACCGAGATGGTTCATTATTTAAATCTGGAATTTCTTTGAATTTACAAACACTACAGAGCTTTTGAGATAAAATAACTGCATGAAATATATAACACTGTGCAAGTGGTTTTTGGATATTTTGAAACAAAATCTTACATATTGTGGAAATGACATTGCTCACTTTGACAAGTGCATTCCAAACGACACGCACATGCTCTGCTCACTCAAGTCTCCACTAACAAGGGGATAAGTAATATTACTTTGATGATTTGGAAAATGACCATGAATCGTATGATATGCAAAACGCGAATCATTACACCCCTACGCCATGTGCTTCTGGTATTTGGCCAATCACACTGTACTGATTACCTGGCCAATCAGAGCACAACTTGCTGTTTTAGAATGATGAACTTTGTACAAATCAATCCATTTCAGGAGGCGGGGTTTAGAGTAGAAACAATAATGTACAGTATGTGGAAAATAATGTTGTTATTTTTTTGTAGTCTTGACCACATAAACACATTGCATTACACCAAATACACAAAATAATGTTATTTTAAGCAGCATCATCTGACCCCTTTGAGACAGAGAAAGTACTAATGCTTCATAGGGGAAAGCATGACTTTGCATTTGTCAGCAGTCTGGGTAATTTCAGAGATTTTGCAACTGGTCGGTTATTGACTGTGGATAAATATGACTAAAGCAAATAATCTGACAGACTCTGACAAATAAAAAAAAAACCTAAGGAAAAAAATGTGTCATCATTTAGTCAGTACATGTATTTCCAAACCTGTATGACTTCTCTGGAAAACTTGTGGAAAAGATGGCATACCCCAGTTCCTCCGCACAAACACGTGGTGGAGTGCGGTTTAAGTGTAATGTGTGAGGATGTCATTTTAGCTGGGCTGAATGAATCTCTTTAGTCCTGTAAAAATACAGACACAGGAGACTGATGCTGCTCTTGGGAGCTGTTGTCCTATAAATGTCATTTTTCCTGCAAATCACTGTTTTACTACAGGCTAAACCCCATTATTTTACAGCTCACAGTGTCTTTATGACAGATTTGTCCCCTAAAACATAGAGGCACACTATATAACCAGGAAACTTGGGCTAGTTGTCACATGGTGAAATGTGAGATGAATATGGTAATTCAGCACTTTTGTATAGGGATACATATAGTGTTGATAACACATTTTTTAAAGTATTGTCTGTTTATTAGTACTTATAAAACCAAATATTCTGGATGAGCATATTCTACACCCCTAATCCCACCCAATAGCTTTTATTAAAGAATATAATTTATTCTATAGAATTTATTTAAGGAAAGGTCAGAGTTAATGGTTTGTTAATAGAAAGAATTGAACCTTAAAATAAAGTGTGGCCCAAAATTCTTGTTCAAAGATTAGGCCATATAGATATAAATTATGAAATTTAAAGAAAACCATATGACCCAAACAATGGTTTGACATTTTGCTACCTTTGTATTTCTACTGTTGTTTTGTGGTAAAGGTTAAAACAAATATTCAGTTCGTAGAACAGATGGGTTCTCTCCTAAATTTAGCATGGGTTTGTAGAAGGGCAGTGTTTAATTTATGAATAAAACAGAGTCTGTGGTTTGTGATACTTGCAGAGTTATTCGAGTATTGTTCAGTGAGATAAATTACGCAGTCAGACCACAAACATGTAACATGAAGCCGCTTCAAGTGAGTCAAAATCTGTTTATAAATGTTTAATAGTCTTTGGAAAAAACATTATCATCGGGATAAAAAGATATTTTCAAGGTAAATATCCTCCTCTATAATCTTCTTTTCTTTGCAAATGAGCACACATGCAATTGGTGTGGCGAGCTTCTTTTGCTAGCTATCATTTTTAATAATAATCCCAGTCTCATGTGAGAACTCCAGGCTTGCACACATGACCTTGTGTTGTTTCTATGTCCGGCATGCCATGCCGATCTATCATGCAGTGTGAATACAGCAGCGACTGAATAATACCCCAGATGCAGTGTGAAAAGATCAGTGACGCAACTAGTTTGAAAATCGTGTAGTCGGAACTCAGCATAAACTACTGTACACTGCTCAGAAAAATCAAGAAACCCCCAATAAAGGAGTGCTTCTGCAGGTGGTGACCACAGACCACTTCTTAGTTCCTATGCATTCTGCCTGATGTATTGGTCACTTTTGAATGCTGGCGGTGCTTTCACTCTATAGGTACCATGAGACGGAGTCTACAACCCACTCAAGTGGCTCAGGTAGTGCAGCTCATTCAGGATGGCACATCAATGCGAGCTGTGGCAAGAAGGTTTGCTCTGTCTGTCAGCATAGTGTCCAGAGACTGGAGGTGCTACCAGGAGACAGGAGACATGGAGGAGGCGGTAGAAGGGCAACAACCCAGCAGCAGGGCCACTACCTCTGCCTTTGATTGAGTCTGGAGATGTCGTGGATAATGTTGCCTGCAATATCCTCCAGCATGACCAGTTTGGCAGGGGGTCAATGGTGTGGGGTGGCATTTCTTTGGAGGGCCAAACAGCCCTCCATGTGCTAAACCAGAGGTAGCCTGACTTACATTAGGTACCTAGATGAGATCCTCAGACCACTTGTGAAACCATATGCTGGTGCGGTTGGCCTTGGGTTCCTCCTATTGCAAGACGATGCTAGGCCTCATGCTTTATTCCAGGTCTGAGAGGAGATCCCTCAGGAGAACACCTGTCACCTCATCAGGAGCATGCCCAGGCGTTGTAGGGAGGTCACACTGGCACGTGGAGGCCACACACACAGCCTCATTTTTGACTTGATTTAAGAACATTACATCAAAGTTGGAGTGTGTTTTTCCACTTCAATTTTAAGTGTGACTCCAAATTCAGACCATGGGTTAATACACTTGATTTCCATTGATAATTGTTGTGTGATTTTGTTGTCAGCACATTAAACTATTTAAAGAACAAAGTATTTAATAAGAATATTTCAGTTATTCAGATCTAGGATGTGTTATTTTAGTGTTCCATTTATTTTTTTGAGCAGTGTATGTGTTTAAAACGGACTGTTTTAAAAACAGACTGAACAAAACTGATTAAATTAAAAAGTGACTAGTTACAGCATATATGTACTTATATATAAGCAGGGTAGAGATGGGACTTTGTAATATTGTTTCAACATGCTGTGCTGGTTGGCTGTTCTGAATACAATATTGTCAAATTCAAATAGTTTTAAAAATCAATGTCACTGCTGGAGTAAATTAAAAACATGACCATTATAGTGACTTTTTTTGTCTTTATATTGTTCTATTTTGCAATAGTTAATTCTGTTTTGATTAAATGTTGTTTAGACATGCTGATCTTGCCAGACTGAGGTTTGAGAAGCTGTCAGTGCTCATCTCAGGCCTTATTAAGAGAAGTGGGAGTCTGTGTTTAGAGTGATGTCGGCGAAGTTCACCCTGAAGCCTCCAGAAAGTCATTAACTAACAGTGAGTGATTATAATTGGCTATACAAGAACCTTGTCTTCTAAAGCCCTTGACAGCATCACTTTTTGTAGATGTAAGCTATTATAGTTCATGAAATTGTGTACTGTAGATGTGTTTTTACTCAAAATATATGTAAAATCTTCACACAACCTTACCAAATAACAGTAAAGATGTATTTGAGAAATGTGCCTCATAGAACAATTTAAAGGAAGATATATTAAAGGAAAAGTGAACATTTGCTAAATGATGAGTTAGTTTTTTTCTGGCGTTGCACATACCACACTCTGCAGTGAATGGGTACGGTCAGAATTAGAGTCCAAACATCCAATTAAAGCACAATAATCCAAACCACTCCAGACCATCAATTAACATTTTCTAAGAAACAAAAGCTCCATGTTTTGTAACAAATCCATCATTAAAGGGTTAATGCACCCCAAAATGAAAATTCATTAATTACGCACCCTCATGTCATTCCAAACCCATAAGAACTTTGTTCATCTTCGGAACACAAATTAAGATATTTTTGATGATTTCAGAGAGCCATCTGACCTTCCATAGACAGCAACACAAATGAAATGTTCCCAGATCCAGAAACATAATAAATACATGGTAAAAAAAACATTCCATGTGACATCAGTGGTTCTACTTCAGTTTTGTGACTGCATTCATTCATGTGCTTTTCCCCAGATGTAAACAAAGCTGATTACATCAAATACATTTAAGTGTCTGTGTACGTATGTGATGCATTGTGAAACTCTGTAAAATGGAGGAAGACATAAGTCATGGGAGAAGAATACTTGAGTTAAAAAAAACTAGCGTCGCAAAACTGAAATTAAGTCACTGATGTCACATGGACTGTTTTACCGCTGTTTTCTGGATCTGGGATCATTTCAGGTTTGTTGATGTCTATGGAGGGTCACATGGCTCTCTAATATCATCAAAAATATCTTAATTTGTGTTCTGAAGATGAACAAAGGTCTTATGGGTTTGGAACAACACGAGGGTGAGTAATTAATGACAGAATTTTCATTTTGGGGTGCATTAACCCTTTAAGACCTTTTAAATTTCCAACGTTTTCTAAAATATAAGTAATCCATATTAATGTTTCTTCCGGTGAAAAAAAAATTCACATCGAAATCCACCCCTTTTTATTTAGAACTGTTTTGGTTTTTAAACAGTCCTTGATCTGTGCAGATTGGTCTCCTGATTCCGACCAGGCAAAATGTTCGCTGGAGGAAGCGTTATTATGGATTACAGACTCAGGCAGAGGTTTAAAGTTATAATGAAATTTTTTATGTGTTCAAAAACAAACAAACTAAAATTAGGAGCTAACACTAAACTAGGCACAATGACACACTGCAAATAGCCAGTGCTGATAGCTGTTCGTTCAGTCTCATTTATGCCCAGCATTTTCCCCAGCTGATGTGATGTCAGCAGAGCGTTTATGATGCAGTATTTGTGGTAGTTTGGTCAATTGTAAGAAATGGACCGTGAGGCTGAATTTATGCCGTCTAATGAGGTAAATCAATTTAATGTGGGCCTTTGAGCATCTGTGAATGCATGAAGACAAAGAGGCAGGCACATGAAGACTTAAGACGTGTATGAGGTGTGAAAGAAAGTAAATAGAGAATGTGATGCTTTGTAAAGATGAGGGGGTGCTCTTGAGTTTGTGATTAGCAGCTCGGTGGGTTTTCAGGTCAGTCACAGAATCAAACCAGTGTGTGTGTGTGTTTTCACCAGACCACACCAGGCCACCCGCCACTGACAGGGTCAACAGGGCAGGGGTCAGGAGAGGTCATGCCTGCTACAGCTAATTATACAACAGCCTATATCCTCCCTCTGAACACAGACAGGGGAAAGGGGATTATGGAAAATATGTTGGGAAGTTATGAGAACGCCCTATAGAGATATTCACCATGTCGGAAATGAATAAGGAAAAAGGGCTAGATTGTTATTGGAGTCCATGCTGAGGAAAAAATCCCAGAGTTCAACAGAACTTTTAAAACATAAGCAGTAAATGTTGAGGTCATAATGAAAACAATCTGGTTGGGGTAAATCTTTATTTCACAGTAGGTGGTTTTCACACAGCAAAATAACATTTCTTGATAAATGTAAAAATAGCGAAACATCCTTAAAACAAGTTTCATTTACGCCAAAAACAAAATTGCACAAGACTTTCAAAGAATGCATCTTGAACTGTTTATTTATCTGGGGCCACTAGCCAACTAATTCCTTGCTGTAGAAACAAAACGTATCTTATGCAATTCTAATTTTTAAAATAATAATAAAAGTCAATGCAATGGTGTGGATCGCAATATAATGTTCTTTGCTGGGGATTCAACAATAAATGTCTTATATGAACTACCTGTCAGGTCTTTTTCAGTGTTCTGAGCAAAAGAAAAAAAGTATCTTTTTGCTCAAAAACGCTACAATTATTTGATGAAACAGTAAACAGTAATATTCTAAACTATAACTACAATTTAAATAACTGTTTTCCATGTAAAAACATTGTAAAACTAATTTATTGGTGTAACAAAAGCTCTTTTTTTCCGAGCAATAGAGCAAGGTCAAAAAAATCTGCGAGCGAGTAACGAGGACCCTCGCAAATTATCCTTGATCTAAGCGGGCAATCAACGCCCTCGCAAAAGAAGTCTTTAAGTAAAAAAAACGGTAGGTTAGAAAGATTTGCGAGGTCCAAATACTCATGCACATAGTCCTCGAAAGATTGCCCACCCTGCTCTAGGGCTAATAATAGCTTGGCAATGTCGATACCTGGCCAATGTCCATGTTAAAAGCCGCTGGATCATTCTGTGGCCGAGTATTCTGTAACGAAGGGGACAAAGACGTGCAGATCCACATGCAGTCTTTTATTAACAGACGTAGTCATACAGGCTGGGTCAACAGTGGTGAACAGGAATAGTAGAGGCAAAACACAAGAACAGTACTGAAAGAATGTGTGGGTCCAGTGGTGGTTCTACATTGAATTACTCCCTGGGCGAGACCCGATCTCAGTGCCACATTTCACAAATAACATCAGAAAACCATTTATTTTCAATAAAAATGAAATAAATAATTAAAAAGTTGAACACAACATATTGGTAGGGCTTAGGGAGGGCTTTATTTTCCCAATAAAGGTGTCAACCATGGCATCCATTTAACCTCTTACACTCTGCGGCCGTTTTGGGGAATTCCCCCTGCATTTTTCCTACCAAATTAAAAAGGGTCCCATAC
>JAUMHG010000060.1:3184142-3196984 GCA_032359395.1 Enteromius anoplus
CCATCATTCTGTTGCACTGCAGAGCTTTGTCACAAAAACAAATTCCTCGTATGTGTAAACATACCTGGCAATAAAGCACATTCTGATTCTGATTCTGATCCCTGCCTCCAAAATATTTGAGCAGTGTCATGAAAAAAATGCCGCCCCGGGCTGCTGCCCCATTTGCCCATGCCTAAAACCACCACTGTGGGTCGATCGAGATGCAAACAGTATCCAAAGGAGCAAAACAGAGCAATAATCTAAAAGTCAAGGCTGTGTCAGTACACAGGAAAAACACACAAAAAAAAGACAACTAACTAGGACACGGGAACGCATTGTATAAGGAAACTTTAATAATCTGCATTTTGATTGATGAACACAAACAACTTTTAAAGGGTTCAGAAGGGGGCGGAGCTGATTAATCGTTATGGGAGCTAACAAGGAGGCAGAGACTGAACAGGGCAAACACTGAAAAGTGGGGAACACACTTCATAATAAGAGTCTTTAGATTACAATGCAGAAACATAGACGTGGTAACACACATAACTGTCCAGGTTGGAGTGACCTCTGGTGGAGCTCGAGGGCACTCCTGGCTGGTGATTGTAACATGAAAGTTGACAGTAACAGAGAAAGTTTTGATCCATTTACTGAATCCTAGCTAAATAAAATTGTTAATTTCCTAATTTTTTTTTACTGATATAGCTGATGGAAATGCTAATTATCGATAACATTTTGTAAATGTTGACACAGTATTTTTCCGTTTTACTTTAGTGCATATATTCTAACTTATATACTTCTAAAATACTTCTAAACTTGTTTGTAAACACCTTTTGTCAAATAAATGGGCTTTAAGGCAAATAAATGCAGTGTCACATGACAGAATTAGCCTATTGGCGTCCAGTTTCGTGGTGTTGCTCGTGTCAAACCACCTTAGCCTTTCAAAAGCGCATTAAATCACGCGGGGCAAACAGGATCACTTGATTTTTTCCCTTCATAAAGAAACAGCTATACTCTATTCTATACTCGTTCAAGAATAAGACATTATTCGAAACAATTCTAAATATTTATTTTATTTGTGTACATTCACAATAAAAACAGTTGTGCTTCTGTAAATACTTGGATGCTGCTTTCAAGAGCGCATCACAAAAAAAAAAATTTAATTCTGCATATAGGCTGGTACTTGTTGCTACTTTTTTCTTTCGTTTTGTTAATTTATTATTTTTTTTACAAAAAAACTGATTAAACTTGTTATTTTTTATGTAAGCCTATATAATTTAATAATGGACTAGGTTTTTTTTTTTTTATGGATTTGGAACATGTCCCACTCTATATTTTCAGCTTACTGTGAATTTCTGTCACTCTCACATGTAATTGATACAGCAAAATCTTAAGCGAGCACACATTTCAACCGTCGTACCGGCCAGACCTTTATCAGGAACTGCTCCTGTGGTGTCTAAGTGCAAATATTTGGTGTGAGGAGGATGTGGTTTATGTCAGAGAAAACCGCCTGCTGCCCTTTGCCATATCTGCATGTGTGTGTGTGTGTGACAGTGTTACGGTTCTGTGTGTCTTGGCTTGTTTCTGGGGTTAATCCCAGTGATGTTTGGGGTGGGCCATCCCAGCCGTATCAATCACCATCAGACAAACTAACAGTCTGAATCGTAACATGTGTTCAGTGTTTCAGCTCAGCTGAGCTAACAAGACCAGAACATGCTGTGTGTGTGGACAAGGCCTGGTCTAACTCAAAACCAGCACAACTATCCATTCATGAACAATGAGGGCAGCCGCACTGGCATTTCCCTGCAAAGAAGAAAGCTGTGCTAATGAATGCGTGTTAACAAATAATGAAGTCAGAACTGAATGGATTTAGAAAGTTTACGTTTAACGGCAGTCTGCTTGAACTCTGGCTTGAGAATATATTTTAAGTCTAACGGTAAAAATGTACAGAAATTCCTTATTTTCTTCTTAACAATGAGTTTGTCTCAACCGTTTAAAACACATTTAATGAAACAATTGACCAAACAACTTTACTGTTCAGAACACACCAGTCTCTGGTCTCTGTCAATTTTCATTTGTATGGAAAAAGAGAACAAAAACTTTCTTCTGTTACTCTTTTTGTAAAGAAACTATATTTGAAAAGTCTTTAAAATATTTTATGTTGGGCATTCACTGCTCATATGGCTACTGTCACGGTATCCAGCTGGAGTCCCTCATTGTTTCCACCTGATGGCTTTCCAGCCAGATGTGCTCCGGCTCATGAACTGCATCACCCATCATGCTGCATCCCTGGGACTGATCACACCCACACCTGCAACTCATTCACACCCACAACTGCACCTCATCACAACACTCACATACTGATAACACACACACGTAAAAGCCATGACAAAACACCCACTCACTGCAAAGTCTTGATTTGCCCTAGCTATCAATTCCGAGTGTTAATTCTCGTGTTTGTTTTTCCTATTTTATCCTTTGAACTGTTTATCTGGATTTTGATTGTTTGCTGCCTGCCCTGAAACCTGCCTGTGTACCCCGACCTCGTTTCTGACTTGTCTCTATTGCTCTGTTCACTGGTGTTTGACCCTGCCAGTCAACCCTGAGTAAAGTAACTGCATAAGGATCTGCACGCCTCCGTCTCCTATGTTACAGAAGACTTCGCTGCAACAAGGGGTTCAGCAGGCTCCCACAGCAAGGTACTTATTGTAATCCGTTAAAGCGACTTTGTTCCAGTTTTCAAGGAGGACAAAGTTTCTATCGCACAGCCATCTTGTACCTGGTGAAGAATCATTTCTGAGGGAATGCTTTTGGACTGGGCTCAACCAGGATGTCAGCCTCCATTTACCTGATGAGGATCCAGGTTGGTCTCTGGCACAATATATTGACTTACATTTACATTTATTCATTTAGCAGACGCTTTTATCCAAAGCGACTTACAGGTGGGGAAAATATCAAGCAATTAGTCCTAGAGATGCAAAAGGCCATGGTCTCCAGTGGCAATGGAGGCCGGCCGATCAAGATTACCACCATGCCACACACTGATGGTCGCAAGCCTAGGATTCGCCACCAGGCCCATGCCTCAGCCAGAGTCAGCACACAAGATGGCAGCCCCATGCCTCAGCCAGAGTAAGCACACAAAGATGGCCGCCGACCCAAAGCCACAGCACAAGATGGCCGCCAACCCAGAGCCACGGATGTCTCCTCTGTTTTTCCGAGCATCTTGGATGTGGCAAATGAGGAAACCAGGGCTCTCAGAGAGTATTGGAGGCTGGTATGCAGTTTGATGGACCCACCACTGATGTCAGTACATGCAGCGGGCTTTACCAGGGTTGCAGCACAGGCCATGTCAAAGACTGACCCAATATCCCTTGTACTCCCTGTCACGGTGATGGCTCTTTTAATTGTGTGTGGACCGCACACTGCACTCCAGAATCCAGTCCAAGACTCCTCCGAGCCTGATCCAGACTCAGTTCAAGAATCCTCAGAGCCCTCTCCAATCCAAGAACCGGCAGAAGTGCATTGTAAACTCCCCAGAGGTTCCGCCGGTGGCTGCACAACCTCCAGAGAGATCGGCTCTGGCCATAGATTCTCCGGAGGTTCCGCCGGTGGCGGCACAACCCCCAGGGCCATTGGTTTGTGCCACAGAACTCCTGTCCTGCCTTGCTCCAGCCACAGAGGCCGTATTTAACCTCTCTCTGTGCTGTCCATACTGGCTTCGCCCTGGAGGGCGTCTCTGCCACATAGTCTGCACTGGAGGGCTTCTCTGCCGCCCACTCCGCCCTGGGGGGCCTCACTGCCATCCGCTCCACCCTGGAGGGCGTGAGCCTCCCCTGCTATGCCCTAGAGGGTTTCAGTGTCGTCAGCCCTGCCCTGGAAGGCTTCTGCTCTGCCTGCACTGCTGTGTCCCCATGTGCCTCTACCTCTGCTCCACGGTCCATGTCCTCCGCAGCTTTACTGTCTGTGTCCACTTCACGGATTTGGTCCCCTCTACATTCCCCAGTTCTGCCTCTGCGTCGACCCTCTCCTGGACATTTGTTTATTCTCGTCTCTGAGCATCTGGAAGCTGCTATATATGATTATTGTTTATATTGCTATGTTTGCCGGTGTTTGACCCTGCCTGTCGACCCTGAATAAAGCTTATGGATCCACACACCTCCTTCTCCTATGTTACAGCTACTGTGATGGCTGGTTTAGGCAAGGGAAATGTACAACCCAGGCTCATTGGAAATATGTGCGTCTCCATACTTTTCTGCAACCCCGTAATTCTGTACCTTACTGCACGTTTCGTGGCAGTTTCAAAGTGAAATATCCAGAGAGTGGCACTAAAACAGACATGTGACCATGGCATGTTTTTATTAAGTTTGTACAGGTACATATTGCAGTGTTTTTATTATGTTGCTTGAGGTACATTTTGCTGCCATTCAGAAATAAAATTTTGTTTAGCTGTTTCACAGGGTTCAAACCTGAGCATTTCATTGTCAAAGTGCAATGCTGTATCACTTGAGCTACAGAGTAAACTTTATGGAAAACTATTGGAAAACTCATACAGTATGAACCTGTATGTTGTCAGAGTTTTACTGCCTCTGGTGTTCATTTCAACTGGAAACTGCAGTGATTCGTATGAATATGTACTTTTTTTTTCAGTTTTGCAGAAATTTTCAATGAGCCAAGGCTGAAAATATGCCTTTTAATCAGCAATGGCTAAAATATCACAATAAAGACATTTAGTACACATATTTTAATTTTTTTTGCTTTAATTTCTATTCATTATTCATTAAATGTATCACAGTTTCCATAAAATTTTTAAAGCAAAACTTTAAAAAAAAGCAATCAATAAGTTTTCAATTAAATGAATATTGAACATAAAAAAAGAGGAAAAAAGATTTTGAACATCTTTACAAATGTTCATTCAAGCTAGAACCCTTTGGTACACTGTACACTTTACAATAAAGCATTGAATTTGACTATATTTATATTTTTGTGCAAACCATAAATATTGGTTGAGTGAGTCAAGCCCCTTTAAACACAAGTTAGATTACCAGAGCAAATGCTGCTCATTTAAGTGACTGTGTGATTCACTGAAATCCAGTGACAACATCTAACAATCATGCTGTATACAAGGCTTTTTCCACTGAATTTATCCCCTGGCAACTAGAAAAAGTAAAATAAAATAGGTAATGGCTGCCATGGTACAGTGATGCCAGTAGGCGTATAATGAGTCAGTGAAATAGCTGTAGTTTGGTTTGACTGAGTTTTGCTGGCTCGTGAGGATCTGGGTGGGTCTTGAGCTTGTCGTCTTTACACAGCGCTCCTCTGGGATTGTCAGTGGGATCATGCTTTATGAGATTATTGGATGGATCAGTCAAATCAGTGTCACCAAGCACTTTTCTGTGCCTCTGCAGTTGCACAATATCCGGTGTGGGGCGGCACAATTTGGCCAAAAAAAAAATCATATCACAACAAAAAAATGGTAAAAAAGTAAAAATCCCATTTATTTTGTCCATGGAAAAACTGATTTTTATTTATTTTTTATTTTTTTAGTAGACTAATTTTGTTTTACAGCAGATTCCCATAATACCCATAACATCTCCACTAATCAGATACTAATCATGCTACAACAATTTATCTAAACCAGGGCTATTCACCTAATCCTAAATGCCAAGGGGGCCAAAAAATATTCTTCTAAACAACATTTTTTGTATACACAATGCCATTTTTTTTTAAATATGTATTATTCCACATTGAAAATCTAATGAAACTCTCTGAGTAATTAAGCAAATATAATATTATTAATAAGGAAACATTCAACATGCAGTTTGGCAGATTTCATGTCACAGTTTACACCCATAATTCCTTCTCAACATTTCCAAGCTCTTATACCTACATTTGTCTTTAAATCAAGATTAAGCAAATTGTCATTTTATTTGTTATCTGCAGTGCTTGATGAGAATGCAGTTAAAGCCATTAAGTATAGAGGCTGGGAGTTTGTCTTTTTGATTTTCAAATGCATTTTTGCTTCAAATCAAACATTTGTAATGTTGTGACATATCATAGCTGGTTGGTTTGGTTCATAACTTCTAATATTTTAATGAAAGGTTTTTAATCTCTATAATTCAAGCTGCAGTACCTATGTTTTGCCTCTGTCGCCATCTATATTCTCTTAGTCTTGGAATATATGACCTCAATTAGACATTTTTACCTTATATTGTCATCTGAACAAGTAACAAGTCTGCCACGCTTTGTTCTGACTAACAGAAAAAAATTATTACAATAAATCGCGCTACCAATAGTGATTTAATCTAATCATCAATTAGCACATATTACATCAAACCCTGCAAATTATTATTATTATTGTTATACATTATTTTGAAATTATTAATGTTAACAACATCAGCATTGCATGACTATGAGTATAGTGTGTAGATTTTAGTTTATGTACAGTCTAATCTCTAATTGTCTCATCATTCAAACTTTCTATTAAGAAGTCATTTTAACCCAAAAAGCTAATTATGTTTCCTTCAAACTGGTTGTCTTTAAAATAAAAATCTTGTTTAATCACAGGCTATCTGTAATTAGAAACACATTTAACACTTCAATATAAATTAATTTCATTCACATTTACATTCACAACCCTTTCTGAATTACAATCTGCCATCAAAATGATGCTGTAAGAATAGGCTATAATCAAATAATACGCCACCTGCAGGATCCTCACATGAGATTGTCTAGCCAGGACAACTTTTTTATGTTGACAGACTGGACATAATGACGCAGTACCATGCTTGAATTTCCATTTTTAAAAATAAAGAAATATGGTGGTTATGTATATATATATATTGATTTTGGATATTTAAAAAAAAAAAAAGTAATGGACAGCAGTTTGTTACAGAAATATTTTTCCATTTCAGACCTAAAAATACTCAGGAACTCTCAACTCAAAATTCAAGTCAGTAAAAAAGAACTCTCAACTTTAATTACTTTCACTTTTTTTTTTTTTTGTATTGTTATTATTAAATACTATTTAATTTAATATATAAAAATAATAATTATTACATAATTATTATTGTAAAAAATAATAATAATTGTAATCATTGTTATTATTATTATCAAAAATTCTCAACCACTGGATTGCTTTTTTATCTGTTTAATGTTTTGTTGTTGTTTTTTCCAAAAAACATTTTGTAGTGCAAAAAAAAAAAAAAAAAAAAAAGAGCATGGCTTTTAACATCTATCATGCACATTCTGCTGTCCAGATTTGTGTCACAATGCACTTCCTGGTTTGAGGTTTTGCACAGTATGCACATTTTATTTCCTTAAATCATAGTCTTTGGTGGTTTAGGTGCTTACGATTGTATTCCAATGAACTCCGCAACACACCTACATTATAAACCAGCCTCCCTTTGTTTCTTTAAGCTGAGTCAACACCGTCGTCAATACAGAGATGTGCGCTGGTGTTGTATACTGAAAAACCTACTTCACACTTATTAGGTCATCTAGATCTTGCTTCTTTAAACACACCCCTCCCCATATATGCTGCCTTACACACACAAACGTATTTTACATGTTGCATAATTGCACAGCAGTTCCTGATTAGTGTGTGACGTATGAGCTGCGTCTGAGGTATGGGGAGTCGGGGCTGAAGAGATACACATTTCCATGCTGCCAAGCCATGTCCCCCCTACAGCCGGCCTTCAGCCAGCGACTATACTACAGCATCTGGTATCAGAGCGGTGCCCAGGCAGATGAGTGATCCTGCACCGACATAGAGGAATGATTCAAATCCCAAAGATCTTTTCTCACTTCCTGTCTACATAATAGCTGTGGAAAATCCAGGCTGAAGCCCATCCTTTCTTTTTTGCATTGTTTTCTCTTATTCTTATTCTTATTTGTGTACTCTTCTTTTTTTTTTTTTAGTTTTTTAAAAAGTACACTTCAGCATACTTTTAAAAAGGTGACTTCCTACAGAAATAATTTGGTTATATTCTTAAGTGAAAACTGAAATTATCTGGGGACGCTTAATAGGTTTTAAAAGAAAATTTGGTTTGAATTTGTAATAACTATAGGATCGGGTTTTGGCCCACATAAGTAGGATTTAATACATTTTTATACAAAATTCCATAGTTAGGTCTATTGACTAAGTGGACTTCTTTAAAGCATGAAATAAGTTAATATAAACTCACTGAAGGCATCAAAACTATGCATGAACACATGTGGAGTTATGTACTTAACAAAAAAGGTGAAATAACTGAAAACATCTTTTATATTCTAGTTTCTTTGAAATAGCCACCCTTTGCTCTGATTACTGCTTTGCACACTCTTGGTATTCTCTCGATGAGCTTCAAAATGTAGTCACCTAAAAGGGTTTTCCAACAGTTGGAAAGCACTTGTTGGCTCCTTTGCCTTCACTCTGCGGTCCAACTCACCCCAAACCACCTCGAATGGGTTCAGGTCCGGTTACTGTGGAGGCCAGGTCATCTGCTGCAGCACTCCATCACTCTCCTTCTTGGTCAAATAGCCCTTTACATAGCCTGGAGGTGTGTTTGGGGTCATTGTCCTGTTGAAAAATAAATGATCGTTCAACTAAACGCAAACCGGATGGGATGGCATGTCGCTGCAGGATGCTGTAGTAGCCATGCTGGTTCACTATGCCTTCAATTTTGAATAAATTCCCAACAGTGTCACCAGCAAACCAAAGATCTCAAATTTGGACTCATCAGACCAAAGCACAGATTTCCACTGGTCTAATGTCCATTTCTTGTGTTTCTTGGCCTGAACAAATCTCTTCTGCTTGTTGCTTCTTCTTAGCAGCGGTTTCCTGTCAGCTATTTGACCACGAAGGCTTATCTCGCGCAGTCTCCTCTTAACAGTTGTTCTAGAGATGGGTCTGCTGCTAGAACTCTGTGTGGCATTTATCTGGTGTCTGATCTAAGCTGTCGTTAACTTGCAATTTCTGAGGCTGGTGACTAGGATGAACTTGTCTTCAGAAGCAGATGTTACTCTTGAACTTCCTTTCCTGGTTTGGTCCTCATGTGTGCCAGTATCGTTGTAGCACTTGATGGTTTTTGTGACTCCACTTTGAGACACAATTAAAGTTTTTGCAATTTTCTGGACTGTCTGACCTTCATTTCTTAAAGTAATAATGGCCACTCGTTTTTCTATAGTTAACTGATTGGTTCTTGCCATAATATAAATTTTAAAAAATGTTGCCCAAAAGCTGACTGTCGGCTGTGTAGTAACCGGACTTCTGCACAACACAACTGATGGTCCCAACCCCATTGATAAAGCAAGAAATTCCACTAATTAACCCTGATAAGGCACACCTGTGAAGTGAAAACCATTTCAGGTGACTACCTCTTGAAGCTCATCGAAAGAATGGCAAGAGTGTGCAAAGCAGTAATCAGAGCAAAAGTTGGCTATGTTGAAGAAACTAGAATATAAAAGATGTTCCTTTTCATACTTTGGGAATGCCCTCAGCGTGACCATGCTCTGAATCGTATGTGGAAACAGCCAATGATGAGTTGGGACGTCATAGGCGGGTGACGTCATCGGCCAGGAAGCATATAAGCACGTGGAATGCGAATGACTCCCTATTTAATTTCTCCAGCTCGAGGTCTAGCGCTAGTCATACGAGAAAGGAAGCACGTTTTGCTACTTCCCCTTGTCAATGCAGCGCTGCGTTACTCCTCTCTTTATCCGAGGATGAAAAGATGAGAGCGCTAAGGAGACCACGGCCTCTTTATCGCCCCAGTATCAGGAGCTCTTGAAGGCAGTAACTCGCATTGCTACTGATCTAAAAATAAAGCGGCAGCAGAAAGAAAATATATGCTTTAAGAAGGAGCCTGCCGTGTTTGTCCCGATTTCCACACCAAGGTGTCGAAGTCATGGCCATTTCCGGCCTGGTTTCGATTCCCCTAAATAAATGAATGGGGATGAATGAAAGTGGTTATAAGACAATGCACATGAATTGAGTAGACGCTTAAAAACGAGCTATATCTCTCTCTATGCTGCAGCATCTTTAAAGGCTCTAAAGTCTTTAAAGTTTTTAAGAATTACAGATCAAAAATGCTGGTGGGCAAGGGGTACTCGGCAGCAGGTTAAACTGGTAACGTGTCTGCACACGAAAAAAAAAGAGATCCGTGTCACAGGCCTACCAAGCCGACCTGCTAAAACACCTGGATGAGGGCTCATAAAAAAATTAAAAAAACTCCTGGCCTCTCATTGTGAGCGCTATAGTTCCGGTTCGTGAGACTGCTAGGTGGAAGCAGACTCAGCCGGGTACATGCTTCTCATACAAGGAGACACAGAAACAGGGCATGGCTGTCTAAAAGGTAAATAACCCCCCCCCCACACACACAAAAAAAAGGGGGAAAAAAGGGGAGTGGGCGGCGCTCTTCACGGGGCTCCAAGCAAAGAAAAACCTGACGGTCGTGCTTTAGGAGACCGTCACAGGATCACAGAGACACAGGATCTCCACTGAACGCTATTTTCAGTTTCTCCACCCAGAAACTTAGCGGAACTGAAAAGCTCTCTACCTCTTCTGGAGGTCTCTAGAGAAAGCTCTACTGGTTCTGGAGATCAGTCTTAAAGGGACTGGTTCTCTTGATAATGTGGTCTGAGAAGGATGGAGAGCTGAGGCCTATTTAAGATCTAAGGGAATTGAACCGCTCAGTGATCAAGCTGAAGTTCAGAATGCTTACAGTAAAGCCGGTCGGGTCACAAATCAGGTCCGAGGACTGGTTTGTCACAATAGATCTAAAACATGCATATTTCCATGTGTCAATCCATCCTTCTCACAGGAAGTTCCTGAGTTTTGCTTTCGAAGCAAAGCATATCAGTATCGGGTCCTTCCCATTGGCCTAGCACTTTCACCCCGTATACTGAATGATATCGATGACTGGTTAATTTTGGCTTGGTCGCGAGCGAGGTGTGCAGACATTGAGATGTCGTCCTCGCTGATATAAAATGGTGGGGGTTGAGACTAAAGCCAAGAATAGTGCTCTTTTTCTCCAGCTCAGAGAATCATCTATCTTGGCGTAGTGTGGGATTCGATCATGATGCGGGCTCATCTGATACCTGCTCGAGTAGACTTGATCCTCAATTCAAACGCAAGAATGAAAGAAGGCCAGTCACTCACTGTCAAGCGGTGTCAAGACTGCTGGGCCTTATGGCAGCTGCAGCCAACATCCCACCTGTTGGCATCCTGTACATGAGACCCCTACAGTGGTGGCTCAGGAAAAAAGGCATATCCCTGAGGGGGAACCTTTTCACATGATCAAAGTTTCACGCCGAGCTGTTCGTGCTTTAGACATGTGGAGGGACACCTGCGTTCCTGAATCAGGGCCAGTGGTAGGAGTCAGATCACTCACTGAGAGACCCCGAGGGGTGAAGTAGATCTGAGATGTATCATCCAGCCTCTCGAAAGTCTGGATGTCAAGATACAGACGTGACCGAAGTCTGTCTGTACATCTTCTCCCCGATCGCTCTACTCCCAGGAGTTCTGGAAAGAGTGCTCCAGGACGCGCTCAGTCTACTGCTAGTAGCACCGTTCTGGCCGGGCCGAGTATGGTTCTCGGACCCCATGTCCCTTCTAGACGGCTACCCAGGGGAGATACCAATCAGGAGGGACCTCCTCTCCCAGGTAGGGGGCACAATTGTGCACCCTCGCCCGGAGTTGTGGCAGCTGAGAGTGTGGCCTCTGAGGGGGCACAACTCTTAGCGGCAGGTCTCTCAACCGAGAATGTTGAGACCATCCTCCAGTCCAGAGCTCCATTCACGAGGAAACTATTTGCCCTAAAGTGGAAGTTTACTTCCTGGTGTAGAGAGCGCCAGCAAGATCCTGTCAAATGCTCTGTTGGTACAGTTCTGGAGTTCTTGCAGGCTAGATTCTCTGCTGGGGTCACCCACTTCACCTTGAAGGTTTGCGTGGCGGCAATATCGGCTTACCACGCCTCTCTTGGGGACATTCAGTGAGCAAAGAACCCCTGGTCATACGTTTCCTCTGCAGTGCACTAAGGTTGAGGCCTCCAGTACATTCCCGGGTACCAGGCTGGGACCTGGCTGTCGTGTAAGAAGCCCTCTGTGGGCCACCAAATTAATTTGAGCCCATAGAGATTTCAGATCGTTTGTTGACGATAAAGACCACACTACTATTAGCGTTGTGTTCTCTGAGGAGAGTAGGCGACCTTCAGGCCCTTTCGGTGGCCCCTACACATCTTGACTTTGCGCCTGGCATGGCAAAAGCTTTCCTGTACCCGTGAGCGGGTTACAGCCCTAAGGTACCTACAGTCACACCTCAGCCAGTTGTCCTACAGGCTTTTAACCCACCTCCCTTTAGGGAGCCTGGCCAGCAGAAGATAAACTGTGTGTGTCCAGTGCGAGTGCTGGACGTATACGTCCACAGAGCTGGGCCCGGGACAGATCCTTTTCACTGAGAGCCATCTACTTTCAGACATCCTGTCGAGACAGGGGCCGAGGCCCGGGGAATGGCTGCTCCACACCGAGGTGGTGGAGCAGATCTGGGGCCTCATGAATGAACCATGAAAAACTGTGAGTACACCAGATTTCACACTCACGTTGGGATTTACTAACAATGAAATGAACGTGAGAATGTGCGTTGGTCTACGGTAACTCCATGTCTGGCGTACGTCTTTTTCTTGTGTGTATTTGCTTTATGTCCGTTGGCGACTCCTAGAGGCAATTGTTTTAAATTGCACACTACAAAGTATCAAAGTACCAACATGCTATAAATTTAAATAGGTAAAAAGGGTTAATTGACACATTATTTGCATACCAATTATGTGATTTAGAACATATAAAAGCATTTGCAAATGTATACAACCCTTAGTCTATGGCAATGGCAGTGA
>JAUMHG010000060.1:3206697-3219222 GCA_032359395.1 Enteromius anoplus
CTGTTTAAATCTAGATTAAAGACGCATCTTTTTAGCCAAGCATTCGAATAACGCCTCTCAACTTTTCCTGCCGTTATTTCTGTTCAGATGTTCATTATAAATCTTTTAGCTCTGGTTTAACAAATCTTGCGTTTCTGAGTTTTAACAGCAGCTACGCTAATTTTGTTCGTATTTGTTCTGTTTCTACCATGGGATTGTCATCCCGTGGTAACTTGGAATTAACAAGCTCCAGCCTGGATCCAGAACACTTAAGAAGAGATGATGCCAACCCTGGAACAACACGCAGCACCACTGAACTCTTCAAATGTTCCTTGTGTGTTCGATTATGTCATTAATTGATCTTTACCTCACATCTATGCCATATGTACATGTACAAACTACTAATACATATACTGTAAAAAATTACTTTGGTGTAAAGCTGCTTTGCAATGATATGTATCATGAAAAGCGCTATAGAAATAAATTTGAATTAAATTGATTAATTTCTTAATTGTCATTTCACTAGTTCCCACTTCCTTGGCAATATAATAGCTTGTTTGGCGAACTGTCCGGGGGACAGGCAGGGAGACAGGCGGCCTCTGAGCCCTAGGAGGTTTAACCCTCTAGGAGGCTAGGGTTAACAGATGCTTGGAGCCCAGTCTGGTCCCCGGGTGCCCCCCCCAAAAAAGCTGTTGATTGCGAACAGTGCCAAACAAGCCCCCCAAAAAAGCCTGAGATGAGCTGGACGTGGGGCTAGGGTTTTAGGGAGGTGTCCGCCCCCATCGAAGGACCTCTGGCAAGAAGTGAAGAGGACCTTCCATTGGGGTCGGGGTGAGGGAAAGACGACCATCTCCGGCGGGACCCTTGACCTCTTGGGGGCTGGTGCCCTAGGGAGAGAACTTGGGTTAAGGGGAGCAGGGTAGGTGGGGGTAGACTAGGGGAGGTGAAGGCATGAAGTAAGGCAGGGCCGGAGAGAGGTCAGACAGCAGAAATATGGCCGGAGAGGACCGTGGCAGGCAGTGCAGGCCAAGAGAGGCCGGGCGGCGGGCGAAATTACCAGACAGCCGGCGAAAGGACAGAGAGAGTCCAGGCACAGAAAATACGGCCAGAAAGACAGTGGAGAGCAGGCGGAGCGAGGCCGGAGAGGGCCAGGCAGCAGGCGGAATGGCCCAGGGGCCGAGCGGGCAGGCAGGTATGGGGGGAGGCCAATGCTGCGGCGACAGGGAGGACAGGGAATGGGCAGGAAAGGAGAAGAACGGCTGGTGAGAAATTACTTGGTGTTGAGGATTGGTATAGGAAGGGAGCCGGAAAGGCTAAGGGGCTGTAAGGGGCGGCTAGGGAGAGAATAGCTGCGGCTGGGTGAGTGCTGGGAAGAAGGAGGTGTCGGCTTGGTACGGCCTGGGTAGCGTCTGGGATGCTGCGAGCAGCGGATACTATAGATTCGAAATTGCGGGTTGAGGCGGGCCGGAGACTGGGCTAGGTTGAATTGCGAGCATGTGCAGGGCTTTTTGGATGCATGATTTGTCTGATGCGAGAGGCCTTTCCTGCTGCTGTAGTTGCTGCACCTATTCTGAAGAATGGGAAGAAAAGCCGTTTTTAACCTGGTCAGTTTTACTAAAATCTTAATAAAATCTTAATAAAATGAAATTTTAATAAAATCTTTGTCGATTATGGACAGATCAGACACCATTGGATGCGTTTTTGGATCGAAAATAGAATTGACTGTAAATTTGAAAAAACAACTAAGAAGGCCGAAGAACGCTAAAATAAACAGCGTTGCGGGTACGATCGGTGTGCACAAAATGATAGCCGGAGCGAATTTGTGGAAGCAGATTGATAATATTTCCAAAGTGATTGGCAATCTGTAATTGGGTTTAGGAGGATTAGATCTTTGGATTCCTTTAAGTAAGAGAGCGATCTGTGAACTAGCGAGGTGTTTAGCTGGGTGGCCAAAATTAATTTTAGCAAAACTGTAACCTGCTGAAATACCCTCTGATAGAACAGATTTCCTTTTTTTTTTTTGCATTTGCATTTGCTTAAGCAAGTCAGACTTAAGCAGCCAAAAGCGAGGAGCCGGTGTTGGATGAGCCTCGGTATCTAGAGCCGATGTCTTGCCTTCTGAAATGAGAGAGAGTGTCAGCAATCTGATTTATTTGCCATGCATCCAGTGGCCTAGCAAAAATGAGCCTGGGAGTAGTCTATGCTAGTGAAGGAACATCCTGATTCGAGTGGACCTTGGTAATAAATGATAAGGGTAGGAGCTGAATGCGGCCGGCGCTCAATTGTACTGAGAATCTGAAGTTTGCGTGTATGAACTTCCAATGCTTGTTCCTATGGAAATATTATAGAGCAGAAAAGTATGCGGTTTTAAACTGGAAAGCCCATTGCTTTGACTTGCTACTTTAGAATAAGGTATTGGGCAGAAGAACAGTATGCTAAAACACTTATAATTTTTATAGTTTATAAAAAGAAGCATAAGTCTTCTAGCCAGCCAAGCGTTACGATGCATGCTATTGATCTTCCGGTACCGCTATTATAGTAAATTCTAAACTGGTACGCCTTGAAAAGTGGCGAGTGCAGACAATATATGTATGCGCAAAACACATATATGCACAAACATATAAGTATACATATAAATATATATACACATATATATACACACATACATATACATACATATAAATATACACATACACATATACATATACATATACACATACACATATGTAAATACTAGGGGTGTAACGGTTCACAAAAATCACAGTTCGGTTTGATACGATACAGTAGTGTCACGGTTCGGTATGTTTTCGATACGGCAAAAATACAATAAAAAAAAATAAGACAATTTATTTAATTTATTTTTTTTTCCACAATTTTATTTATTAAAACTAATATAATATGACCTTGTTCCCCCAAGTCCACTGACATCAGGGCGCCTTTTCTTCCTGCGGGACAATCCGCGTGAGGGGACATGACAGGGGAGAGATCCATTATTTAATTTCGTGGTGTATGTGTCACCAAAGGCTTAGGGGTCGTTCACATGAAAGTGCGTTTTGCTCGCGCAAGCTCTTTATTTTTAACAGAGCAGCACAGTTTAAAATCCAAAGCAGAAATGATTTTATAACTGACAGCGCTTTCACTGTTGCCAAGTAACAGCAGACACTACAGACGCGCCTCGCGTTTTACACTCGTTTTTAGACGCTTCGTGAACGTACTCTTATGTTACATTTAATGCTAAAGTATCGTTAACGCCAATACAAACATTGTTTTAGTGTGTTAGAGCAGAAAGATGCAGCTCTGGTTAAACAGCTGGATATTGGGTTGAAATGGCAAAGGGAAATGCCTAACGTTATCTGAATGCCGCGGTGATAGTTTGTAATGTGTGTGTTTCTGGTTCTCATCTGTTTGGGGGTGGGAGAAGCAGACGCGGGTTCCCTGTCCCTTCGTTTGCGCTGCCTTGTTGAGCATAGCACTGAAAGGATTATATTTTACAGAGTTTATTCGCTTTCTTTTTTTTTTCCTGAATTGTTCGGTTCGTATGCTTACCGAAACGAAAGCCTCGTACCGAATGGTTCGATACGATACAATGTATCGTAACACCCCTAG
Source organism: Enteromius anoplus (assembly GCA_032359395.1). Lineage (NCBI taxonomy): Eukaryota > Metazoa > Chordata > Actinopteri > Cypriniformes > Cyprinidae > Enteromius > Enteromius anoplus. The sequence continues at coordinate 3,210,283 of JAUMHG010000060.1, forward strand.
TAAATACATGTACACACACACATAACGCGCAGGCACATAAACATACGCACCTACATACGCACATAATATATACATACAGTACATATTACAGACAAACGTACACCCATACGCATGAACATGCATACATTAGCACGCATGCATGCCCCCACGCGTGCGCGATAAATAATGTACGCGCGCGAGCGGTGCACGAGTACTCGACGAGGAATTCACGTATATAAGTAACTCTGTGCTTTAAGATTGCGATGGACACTAATCCACGAAGAAATATGTTAATGAAACTTCGAGTTGAATGGCTTTAAATGATTTACAAGACGAACTAGGCAGAATAGCGCTCAGTGATCCCCAGATAATTTTAATCAACTCGAAATTGTGGCTTATGCGATCCTCAGTGAGTCTCTAGAAGTGAGACTCACGCCAATGCGTATAATCCCAAAAAAAATTATCCAAAATCCCCTTGCTTCCACGAACTGCAGCTCTGGGTCTCATTTCTTTCACAATGGAATAGCTATTCCTTTTTCTACCACAATTTCCTAGCTGCTCCAGTAGACATCCAGTTATTCACTGACGCAGCCCTTTCTATCGGTTTCAGAGGCTTCTATCGCAACCGATGGTTCGCCTCCCCATGGCCTCCCCAGTTCACCGAAATTTCCCCTCACATGGCCTCATCAGCCTTGTTCGAACTATTCCCCATCATAATTGCCGCCACACTCTGGGGTAAAGAATGGTCAGCGTTGTGTGTCATCGTCCAATGCAACAACGAAGCGACCATCCTTTGCATAAACAAATAGAGATCCCATTCCCCCGCTAGCAGGCCCCTATTAAGACGCCTAGTTTGGATTTCAGCAAATGACCAGTTCATGTTGACTGCTAAACATTTTCCTGGAAAGGAAAATGGGATTTCTCCCTATTATCCATAACCTCCTTTATCTCATTTCTCAACAAATGTCTCCAAGCTAATTCCATTAAAGGCTATCTGAGCGGCATCCAGTTCTTTTACAAAATTACTCTATGGATCCATTTCTCTAGCCATTAACAATGCCCAAACCTCCCTTCTTATCAAAAGCATCCAAAGAAAGAACCCGCCCAGACCCGACCCCAGACTCCCCATTACCCTAGAAATCTTAACACATTGCATATATACCTTCTGCAGAGGATATGTAACCCTCCTAATAGCCCGGACCCTAGACCCCATGTTCACCTTAGCCTTCTTTGGATTTCTAAGGTGTATAGGTCCGAATACATGGTTAACCTGCACTTCAATCCCCTCATCCACCCTTCTATTTCTGACCTCTCTATTCAAAGCAGCAAAACGGCCACATTCTTCATCAAACAAAGCAAGACTGACCAGTTCAAGCAAGGCCACTACAAATACATCTTCATTCTACAATCCCCAATCCAACCCTACCACAGCATGCAAGCGTACTTATCATTCAGACGACAAATTAAGTTGCCCCGCTTTAAGGTGCTGGTTTCAAAAACACCTGAAAACCATCCTCCTCCTCTCAGGCATTTCCCCGGAAAGGTATTCATCCCACTCTTTCAGAATTGGTGCAGCAACCTCAGCAGCAGAGAAAGGCCAAATCCTGACCAAATCCAGATGCTAGGCCGATGGTCTACTGAAGCATACAGAAACTACATCAGAATCAGAATGGGCTTTATTGCCAGGTATGTATACACATACGAGGAAAAAAGGCTGATAATGGTTATATAAGAGCAGAAGGATGATGATAAAATAATGATAAATGTCTCATAACTGGCGGAGGTATGAAAAGTTGTTTACTTAAACTACTTTATCATGCATGTCTTTATTTCAACATATTTACAGGTAAATTGTAGTGTTTTAAATTTGCAATTAATCATGATTAATCTCAGTCCATCACTGTGATTATTGTGATACATTTTTTTTTTTTGATTCAGAGCACTACCAAAAATTAATAAAAATAAAAAAAAAAAAAAAAAAAAAAAAAACGAATTACTAAAGTAATAAAATAATACAAATAAAAAATAACAATACAATAAAATTGCTACAACTAAAAAGAATGTCAGTGATTCTAAGATATGACAGTAACAGACATCTAACGCAAGCATACAATAACTGCAAAATTCATAGTCGTCATTCTCATCCTGCACAGAAGAGGCTTCTTGTAAATGCTTGCGCTGAAAGCAGCGTAATGTAAACAGAGTCTCGAGGGAAAGAGAGTGGCCTATTGTAAAGATTCGGACCCCTCGCACTCAGTGTCTCCCCATGGTAAGGACCATAAATATACCAGGTGTGTAAACATGCCACATCCCTGCCCCTGGAGTGCTGAGGCCAGGCTTGGCTTCCTGAGGCGCTATTGTCCCTACAGTGAGCAAACCTTGCCAGTAAAGATGGGTGCACCCTGCTTCCTGGTCTCTGAACTGAGTTTAGCCTTACAGCTTTACCCTCTCTGCAGCTGGCCAACACATTTAGACCTCTTTCACCCTCTTGCTGTTGGCCTGGGGACATGGGGAAAGAAAACTGTGCATGGGAAATGTCAGATTAAACATGAATTAAGAGATAGCTTTCTACATGCAAGAAGCACAATAAATTGAAGTATTGACCGAAACATCAAGACTGACGACAGTTGGCAGCCAGATTCTTACAGTACTGCCAAAGAGTGTTTGCTCACTGGCAGCGATGCTCAAATGATGTAACACAAGAGAATGAGAATTCTGCCTAAAAGTCCTGCTGGGAAGTTCCTATTTACAGGTTCAGAAGTTGTAATTAGGATGTGCCGTAAGTGATTTTGGTCAGAATCAAATGGACTCTCTGGATTTCTTTCACCCTTTTTCAATTCCTTCATAACAGACTTTATATTTTCAAAGCCACAGAAAATGATTGAACATTTAGTTGCAGAGTTCTGGCACCTTGTAATCTGTCTAAAAATATATATTTTATGCTGTTTATTATCAATAAAAATTTTTAAAACAACTTAACATGTCATGGTGAGATTATTATGTGCCATTAATAAAGCCATTCTGCAGTTTGTCTAAAGAATAATTATTAATTAATTACAATGCTGCATTTTTTAGCACAAACAGTAATATAGCATTTAAATTTAAAATAGCGGTTTTCTTTTTCAATGTACAAAAATAAATTCATTGATTTAATCTTATAGCTGACTTCTCAGCATCATTACTCCTGTCAGGGTGTGCGTCGATTCAGACGAGGATACTGTAGACTTTGATTAACATGAACTTTACTTCTCAATGATACATAAGAAGGATACAACCAACACTCACGTAACATAACCTAAATGAATCCACAACGCTAGACAAAATACAAGGGCTTATATACACAAGAAGGAACTATGGGCAGGTGAGGTACACAGGTGGGGCGGATAAACTCATTAACTAAACAAGGACAGGAACAAGACCAAATAAAGAAACACATTACATCATAACCAAAAGCTAAGACATACAACTAGTGACATCAAACACAGACTCTGACATTATCTCCCCTCCCAAAAAGGTGCGTCCTCACACCTCAAACTCACTACTGAGGGAGGGCGGTGTCCTAGCCACGTGGCGGAGCAGTAGGCGGTGATAGGGGGGCCGAAGAACCAGGTGGACAGCGAGGCTTCAGAGGGCCAAGGCGGAACGGGTGGTGCCGGCGACCGACACGGATGAGGGGACCTGGAAGGACCCGGCGAAGCTGGAGCGTGAAAGAACCAAGGCGGAGCTGGAGGGAGGGAGGAGCCTGACGGAGCCGGAGAGACGGAAAGACGAGGCGAAGCCGAAGGAATGGAGTCCAGAGGTGACGGATTGTCGACGACCGACCAAGGCGGAGTAAGGGGGATGGCCGAGCCCAGCGTAGCTATGGGCCTGACAGGCACCGAAGGAGGAGAGGGAGCTAGGGCCCACTGTGCAGCCGATGGGTCGGAGGACCGAGGTGGATCTCTGGCTTCGGAGGCCTGAGGTAAGTCTGGAGGACGCCTCTGCCATTGTGGTTCCAGTGGGTGGGGGGGTGGGACTCCACAAAATCTCTTTCCTGTTGTGGTCTCTGGCTGTGGCTCGTGCAGCTCAACCTCTGACTGAGGCTCCGATGACATGAACACCGGCGGTGGCTCTGGCAGTGGTAGCTTGAACTCCAGCCGTGGCGGTGGCTTTGGCTCTGGTAGTGGCAACGTGAACTGTGGCTTTAACTGTGCAGCAGAGTGGTGCTCTTGCAGCGCGGGCTCTGGTACCGTGAATGCGGGCTCTGGCATCGATTCCGGAACAGGATTTGAAATCCACCCCGGGATTTCTGGTGCCGCCGGCACCTCAGACTGAGCGGGTTCCGGGAAGCATGCAGCCTGCACGCGCTCAGGGAAAGGTCAGCTTTCCGCCGTCATTGTGGAAGCGAGTGAACGGTTCACAGCTTGGGCCAGGTGGTTTCTCAGGCACTGGAGCACCACATCTTGCCAGCTCTCTCCCGCGCTGTCTGGGAGATCCACAAAAGCGATCCACGAACTTCCCAAAAGGTAAGTCCAGCGGCAGAAGTTTGAGGAACTTGTTTGTCCACTCCGTTTTGTTTGGTGGATTAATTCTGTCAGGGTGTGCATCGATTCAGACGAGGAGACTGTAGACTTTGATTAACATGAACTTTACTTCTCAATGATACATAAGGATACAATCAACACTCATGTAAATTAACCTAAATGAATCCACAATGCTAGACAAAATACAAGGGCTTAAATACACAAGAAGGAACTATGGGCAGGTGAGGTACACAGGTGTTACATATAATGTTACAAACGATTTTTGGTTCAAATAAATGCTATTTAAAGACTTCTGAAAAATAAAAAGCATCATAGTTTCCACAAATATATAAAACAGCACAATTGTATTCAACTGATAGCTCAGAAATGTTTCTTGAGCAGCACATCAGCATATTAGAATGATTTCGGAAGGATAATGTGATACTGAGTAATGATGCTAAAAAAATCAGCTTTGAGATCACAGGAATAACTTACATTTAGACAAATATTCATATAGGAATCAGTTCTTTTTAATTGCAATAAAATTTTACAATAATAACCACATGTTGTATTTCCAATTACAGAAATCAGCCTTGATGAGCAGACGAGAGCTCCTTTCAAAGACATTACAAAATCTTAATCATTCCAAACATTTGACCGGTAGTTTACAGTATCCTTACAGTACAGCTTTACATTTTTCACCAAACCCTGAAAAATGATGTCATAGGATGACCCAGTATGATCAAAGAGTGATTAATTTCCCCTCACAAGCATATGCACCAGCTCTTTGAGGTAATCAAAGGTGATAGTCATGCAGATAACATGTGGAAACATCTCCCCGTCTTTAACATCTCTGACAGCCATGACCCGCTGAGATCACTTCTGAGCATGTTTCATCTCAATTAAAGCCAAGCGCCATATTTACGGTGAAAAAAATCAACTGCTGTGTCGTCTTACGGGGAATTACTGAAGTCTAGCTCATGGAACAATGCATCTGAGTCGAACAGCGCTGTAACCGTGTTCACAAGAGCTGCTTTTGGATAGCTGCTAATGTCTGGTTAGCTAGTAATTAGGGTCCTCGTTTACACCAAAGACTTGTAAGACTGTCAATTAGGGAGAGGCTGGGAAATTTTAAGAACATAACACAACTTGATCTGTTTTACAAGAAGGCCAAGTGAACTGCAATGAAAACACAATATCAAGACCTACCTACTGTAATAATGTCAAGATGTCTGGCATTAACTAATTGCACAAGTCTGTCCACCTCTGATAGTTTCAAGGTGCAGGCAAAAGAAAATTGGAGGAAAACGCAGATAGTGGCTAATATTAAATGATCCATTGCCTACTGAAGTACAGCCAATTATTTTCTTTTATGTTATGAAGTAGGCCCAAGTGTTCAGTTATTTAAGTCACAGAAAATTATATTAATGTCATTGCATTGGATGCAATATATAAGTGACACATGGTGAAGACGACAACACACTGTTTTCAAGCAAAGCATTTCACATTTCACTGAATCAATACAAAAACACCCCAAATGAATGATGCAATGGGTGTGACAGTTCACCCCTCTCCTGGAAGGTGTGGCCTCACACCATGGAAAGAATAAGGTGGGACGGAGGGGTAGGATAAAGGAGTGGATGTGGGATGCTGACAGGTAGGGGCTAGCAGGATGGCTGACCAACAACACAGGAGGGGGTTGGTGGTGTCTGTGCATAATCCAGCATAATCCATTAAAAAATAAAAATTGTGGGGGAAAAAAAATGGAAAAAGAAATGCAATTACATTGCTTTTCTTTCTTGTCTGATATTACACGAAGATAATTGCTTTAATAACTTCACAACAGGTAATATTCAAACAGATCAGGAACACACACACACACACAAGGTAAACTTCAAAATACAGAACAAGGGAGAACTGCTTCTTCTTTGGTGTTTATTGGCGGTTGGCAAACCAATTTATAGGTGCATTACCGCCACCGACTGGACTGGAGTGTGGACAGAACACATGCTTTTAGATAGACATACTTTGATAGATGTGTGAGGAAAACAAAACAAGCTCTCTTATTTAACCCTTTTTAATAAACTAAAGACATTTATGTGGGATTATTAGCAGAATGTGTAATATTCGCGGGACAATATGCTTAGAAATAATATTTCATGTCTTCCATTGGATTTGTTATAGTGGGCCACCCAATAGCAATGCGATAGTAATTTTATAACAAAGTCCCAGCTTTCATTTTTATTGTGAAATACGAACAATATGTATATTATAACACGACATATGTATTATAGCCTTACATATAGCTGAAATCACGTACGTTTAAGCGGCAGTGAAGGTCAATAATTTTCCAGATTACAATGAGACTTAATTATAAATTAGTCTATAGCCTGTTTTCCCTTCTGATGCCCTTTCAAACACATTAATTACACGATTACTGTTACTTTTCAAGTTAATCGGGTCAGTTTAGATCAAGAACAACGCACTGTCACTTTAATTAAGCGTCAGCGAAAATAGACCCTGCGCCAAAACTATCGCGGCACTGACGCTTCTGCTCTGCTCCAGCTACACGCTGACGCGCCGCTCCTGCGTGCAGTGTGAAAGCCCAGGTAAACAAACTCAAAAGCTCTTTTCACAGCAGGCATTTTAGAAGCAAACGATTAGAGCAATACTCAGTCTTTCAAAGTTTGTGATGATTTCTGTACTGGAGGCTCAGGCAGGCAGGCCAGTAAAAAGGCAGACAGGCAGAAAGGAGAGCAGATGTCAGATCGTCCTCCACAATGGCTCAGTGGAGTCGCCATGAGCTCAGCCAATGCATGTTTGTGTTTGTGCAGATGTGACAACTATCTAGATTCTCTTACTTAATTTTGTTTCTTAATTTAACAAGGGAGAACTAAATAGGCCAGAACTAAAGTAGGGGAGTTAACGAGAGACAGACAGGTGCAGAGGATAATAACTGATAATAGACTAATTAACTGAAGACAACAGGAACATAACCAAACATGGGCACACAGGAAGGGAACACATTCATATGACAAAACGTGAGTCCAATGGGTGTGACACTTGAACTGTTGTATAAATGCAATATCAAATGAGTAGCCATGCAATATATCAACAGATTGCTTATTTAAACAAAGTCTAAATAAGTACATTCTCACCTAAACATCTCTTGAAACTATATCCCATGACATAGAAGTAACAGTATAATATTGTAAAATTATAGTGGGTTTACTCTTCCATCAGTGATGCTCACTGAAACAAATATAGTACTGCCGGTATAGATCCAACAGCAAATGGTGAAATGCTTGGAGTGCTGATACTATTGTAAAAAGTGTTACAACAAAAAAGTGGAAGAGATGTGTTTAGCACATCCTGATTTTCCCAAGTTCAATGTGTCCCTAGGTCAACATATTTTATAGACCCCGGGACATCAATTTAATCCACAATTTTGTTTTAACCTTGTATCTACACCTAAACCTAACATTACCCATGAGGAATGCCTAAAATCAGAGAAAATTACAGATGAATGACATGATGTATAGTACAAGCACCAAACACTGATAGTAAGCCTAAAGTTCACAAAAACTGTTCAAATCTGATTGACTAATCACAATGTTCAAGGGTCAGTAGAGATGTTGAACCAGTGACATGTTGCACTTGGTAAAATCATGTTAACTGTGCTTTTAGTCCATTTTTAAAGATGTGCCTCACTGAATGGTGAAAGTGATATGAAAACTCATGTTTATGAATGAAAGAACTTAGTGATGCCACGTAAACAGAGAAGAGAAATGGTCCAAGAACTGAGCCATAAGCCACACAAAAAGTTAGATGTTGCGACTTGGACACCTCATGCCTTCTAAATACCTTGAAGGACTTAACTGAGTAATCTGATAGATAAGACTCAAACCATTGGAGTATGGTGTCTGAAATGCCCATTGCCAATAATGTTGACAGGAGGATTTGGTGGTTAACTGTGTCAAAAGTAGCAGACAGATCCAGCAAGATAAGAATAGAAGATTTGAAAGCTGCCAGTCTTGAGGCTTCAATAACTAAGAGCAAGGCAGTCTCGGGTGAATGTCCACTTCTGAAACCAGACTGGTTGCTCTCTAGGAGGTTGTTCTGTGTGAGAATGGAAGAGACTTTTTGTGTGTATGTGTGAGAGAGAACGGCGGAGGGTGTTTTTGGAACAAGGGAAACCAGTCTTTCTTCAGTAGTGGGCTTATGAGATCCTGTCTAAATGCTGAGGGAAAACACCAGCATACAGGGATGAGTTAATGATGTGAGTGCAGGTACCAATGTGGGAGAACTGGCTTGAAGGAGATGTGATGGAATGGATCAAGCGGACAAGTAGTGGGATTATAAGAAATTATGATTTTGGAGACTTACATTTACATTTATTCATTTAGCAGACGCTTTTATCCAAAGCGACTTACAGGTGGGGAAAAACAGCAGCAATTAG
>JAUMHG010000060.1:3242579-3253750 GCA_032359395.1 Enteromius anoplus
ATAAAATAAATAGTATACAACATAAATAATATTTTTGTTGAGTGTATATATATATATATATATATATATATTATAAAATAAATAGTATACAACATAAATAATATAATTTTTTGTTGGAGCACCTGAGGTTCTCTCGTGTCCACCTGTGCTCCGCACATGTCTTTGGTTGTTGGTCCTCAAACGTTAGTATACATGTGAGAAGTACCCTGCCTGTTCGTTTGTCTGTCTAAAGAATTAAATACTTGTAATTTTATGAATTCAAATTGCCCTTTGTACTTTGTTGCACCACAGACTTTGACAGAAGGACCGACCCTCAACAGCGATGGAGGTAGCCGCTCGCTTCCTCCACCTATACCAGCGAGATCTCCCACTCTATGCTTACGCTGAGGAGTTCTGTCGGCTGGCTAAAAAGGTGAAGTGTGACGATGCCACCATCATCCATTTCTTCAGGATCAGGGTTTGTAGGCACCACCCCATGGATCTCCCAAGCCGAAGCCAGCCCACTGTCCACAGACCCGCCGACATACCCTATGGCTACACCGCTAGAGCACCATCCGATGCCGATGCCGCAAGACCACCGTCTGATGCCCGCGTCGCTAGAGCGCCGTATGATGCCCATCCCGCAAAAGAGCCATTCCGGATTCTTGTTCCCGAATCACTGCCAGGAGAGCCTTCCCAGTTCCCAGCGGATTCGGCTCCGCAGTCACGGCCAGGAGAGCTGTTCCCGAGTCCTTTTCTCAAATCATGGCCAGGAGTGCCATTCCAGTTCCCGGATTTGGGTTTGGTTTCTTTTTGTGTCTTCCTGGTTTTCCTAATTTGGTCATGTTCCTTGTCTTGTTTAGTTTGATTAATTAACTTGTTTCCACCTGTGCTCCTCACCTGTTTTCACTTCTCCCTGAGTGTTTCCTGTGTTTAAAAGCCTGTTCTGTTTTGTCTTTTGTTGTCTGTCCTCAAAGGTTACTATATGTGTGTGTGTGTGTGTGTGTGTGAACCACCGTGCATGTTCGTTTGCCTGTCTAAAGAATTTAAGATTAAGATTTGTCATTTCATGAGTTCAACCCTGACAGCATGCAGGTCTCCCAACTTTCTTATTTTTTATTTAACCATGCATGTTAACTAAGCACTTTTTTAACAGCCTGGCAGGAGAATTATTATCTCCTGAGAAACATACAAAAGGAAATAAATCTCAGGTAAAGCACTTACAGGCTGAGGTCTGAGCACTTGCTAGTAGTTTTTTTTTTAAATGCATATACTTTGTAGTTTCAATAAGTTTTGTAGCAAATTCCATTTGTTTGAAACACACTTTTGTATTCTTGGAGCATATATTTGGGACATACTTTTGTACTTTGCACAAACAATTACGCAGTAAGTATGGGGCTTTTTTTTTTTTTTTTTTGCTAACTATTGTTAGAAAAGAGGGGAGTTCAATACATAATATTCTTTCAAACATGATCTCATTATGCTAACACACAGTACATTACATAATGCATTGCACCACTGGAATGAAACTTAAAGTTTTGTGTTTACTTTTCTCAGGGTGATTTATTTTGGTCCTCCACACTCAGGCTTGGAATTCAACAGAAACAATGTGTGCCGTCAGCAGATTTCCATCAATTTAGAGCTTCTTAAATAAAATATTGAATTTACCTCACCACATAACACCCCTCCCCCCCGCTGATTCTCAACTGTGTGTAGTCTGTGCAGATTTACTCATCCAAGCACACATATAGACATGCCCGGACACTTCAGCATGGGAGAAACCCTTTATTCAAGCTTTGCCTTAATTACCAATCAAATATTATTGTGTAAAGTCACTTGGCAAGCGCTCTTGTCCACATCTAGTGGCTTTAAAGTGAAGGGAAGCAGGAAAAAAGCTGAGCTGCTGCCTTTTGTTCCACACAAATGTCTCTGACTGGCCATTAACGCGTGTTTCCGGGGCCTCCAAATGCAGGAGGGCCCCTTTCCATGGGATCCCCTCTTTCTGCAGGACTGCATCCAGCATTTCTGGGTCACTCACGTGCTCCTTTTCTCTGCCCTGCTTCCCCACTGAGAATGTAACAATGGGGAGCAAATCAAAACTCGATTTGATACTAATCCGTCTAATTGAGGAGCCAAATCCCAAGGTAGAAGGTAGCTTTGATCTGAGAAACGGGGCGGGTTAAAGATTAGTAGAGGCTTAGCTGCTTTAGTCCCATTTTTCCAAATTTCTTCTTTTTCTTGCTGTTCTGTTCCTAGTCTTGGTTTCCCGTTTTTATACCATTAAAAAAATATGTGAAATTACAGTAAAACCCACACAAGTAGTTGTCCATAGAGTATATATATATATATATATATATATATATATATATATAAAATAATACAGGCATAAAGGGATAATAACTGGCAAGCGAGCAAAAGATAAAACTACTGATGTAGATGTTGAGGTAATCATTCATCATAGTCACACAGCCTGATAGGAGCTAAAAACTCCATTATGGTAAGGTAATTAACTTGCACTAGTCTTCAGATGAGCATGCGACTGCTGCACATATGAGAAGCTTCAGATCAATGGCTCAGCATTCTAACTCTTCAACAGGGTTGGATCCAGGGGAACAGATTACCTGTAACAGTGTTATGTAATCAGGATACAAAAATTTCTTACAATTACATAAAGTATTCAGATTACAGTTACATTCAGGATTCCGTTTTTTTTGTTTTTAAATTAAAGTGACAAGTTTTTTTTGGACATAATAACACTGTATTTAGCGCTGCTACATCATACAATAGTTCCTGGTTCTGTTGAAACGTGTTGTCGCACATGAGCCATCTGCTGTCGTGTACTCAAATAACACCCGTCTCGTCAAACGCAGGATAAGACGCTGCCTGCTAGTTAATTACAAATTCCCACAGTTCTTCCATTTAATGTCATGTTCACGTACAAATCTAATTAAATCCAACTCAATTAAAGTATCTGCCTTTCAACATCTATTGCCTTTTGCCCAATACAATCATTCACCATATTTGTGGGATCCCAGCCTTGTCAATGTAATGAGAGGTAATGGACGATGTGTGAAGAGCCCTCTCTTTTTCACCATAGTCTCTTTCTGTAGCAGTGATTTTCGACCATGTAGCTCCTGTAGTTTTCAGAAGGTTTGAAGATTTAAGACTCTTCTTCATTAACACCTCGCCACAAATTACACTGTTGTCTGGAAACATCTAGATCTCAGGTCTGAGTGAAGCCATATTTCAAGTACTTATCAGCATATTTTTCCTTCTTTCCGTTTGACTGATTCTCAATTGGACTCTTTATTGTCAGAACCAATTAAGAACCGCTCCACGTCTAATCAGCAGTCCAGCTATGATGACTATGAACCACAAATACTGAATATGCACACAAATACAAAAATACTCTCTAAAATAATTCTAAAACCTCTATTAAACAATGGCTGCCCACGGTGTGTGTGCATGGTTGATCACTTCTCACTGCTGTGTGTGTGCACTTGGGTGGGTTAAATGCAGACCACTAATTCCTAGAATGGGAAACCATACCTGGCCAATAGTCACTTCCTTTCCTAAACAACATTACATTTAGCATAAATCTCACATGTACTTAATTGATAAAAAAAAAAAAAAAAAACACATGCTCACTGGAAATGTTTCTGCAACACTGTTTTTACATACCTTATTGCACATTTTGAAGCAGATTTAATGTGAAATGACCAGGACACAATAAATGTGCATGTAATTGTCATGGTCCTGGTGCCGAAGCACAAGCCGAGACTCAAAACTCTCCAAATAGCAAAATCCTTAATTCTCACTAGGGTTACAGACAGGCAGGTAAGCAGGATGGGTAGCACACACGAACGTAGACACATTCAGTGATCCGAACACAGAGACCAAACTGAACAGACATAAATAGAGCACACAATAAACTAAATGAGACACACCTGAACATAATTGACAATCACACTGAAACTCGGTCACACAGAGACAGAGCACGTGGGGACAAGAACAAACACAAACACAAACACAGTCCGGGGCGTTACAGTAATACATGACCATGAACATTTTTTTGTTTGTTTGTTTTTACAGGCACACATTGCTGTGTTGCTCCAGCTGCATATTGGGTTAATTTTAAATGTAAATGTTTGTGGACTGTCACTAACTTAATGCTGTATTGTGTTGGAAAATACCATATGATCTGCTGATGCAGCATACATAGGCGTCATAAACGTAGGATGTGTTGAGGGTGATGAAAACATTGGCTATTTTTCATTTTTGTGTAAAGTAACTCTTTAATTATAATTTTGAGAGGTCTTAAATTAGAGGACCGTTAGACAGGAAACACAATGTGGTTTGATGTGAGAGTTAAATTTTCAAAGGCAATTATTTTATTGCATATACAGTATATGACAGCAGCACTATTTCATGTGAAAGTGTGGGGATTTTATGTATTTTTTTATTTTAAATGTATCTGTAAAGGAAACGGACTGTCTTAAGAAAAGTTTACATATAAACACATGTAAACTACATATAAAGCCTGAAAAAGCACAATGATGAATTGTGTATTGCGGTTACCAGGGAAACTGCTCTATTTTTGCCCTCTACTGGCAGAAAATGAATTAGCACTTTCAATATCTGTTCTACTGTTTTTGTTTAGACCAACAGCAAAATTGACCAATGTTTTTACACAGTAAACATGTAGAGTTGTTAATGTAAAAACTGTGGATTAATAAGATTAAGAACATGTTAGGGATAAGAACCAATTAAGAACCTGGAAAACCCTAGAAGTTGCACTTTAGGGAGCAATTACACAACACATTTTTCAACGAAGATGTGTGGGGTCCGTGCCTGTACAAATCATGTTTCCATGTTTCCCTCGCAGTAGAAATTATGACTGCGCTCTGCTCGGGTAGAAATTGCGTTTTAAATCAGTTGTATTATTTTTTGACTAACAAATTGCAACAAATGCATGTAATGAAGAAACCATACCAAATACACTATACGGAGCTGCACACACAAATGACCCAGCCACCTTCAACATCACCAACAGCAGCTCTTGAGGAGAGCAGTAGTGCCCTCTGTCTGCCAAAGGCATGCCATTCAGTAATCATAAGCTCCACAAGGCAAGATATTCACCTTAATTTCTACAGCGCTTTATGCAATACAGATTGAAAGCAGCTTCACAGAGATAAACAGGACAATAATACAATCAATTTGGTAGCTTATTTGTGGAGACAATTCAGATTTTGCTAAAATTAGTTTTATTGGTTCAGTTCTGATCAATAACTGTGAAAGGGTAATCAATTGACTTCAACTCAGCTTTTTAATACTTTAAATCAGTTGAACCAGCTGCTTCCCAAAAGGATTCACTGATTCAAAACTTTTGAAATGCCACATACTAGTGACATCTTTGGGGTTATTTTTGTGTCTTTATTATTCAAACAAAAAAACTAAAATAAAAGTTTGCAAAAAAAAGTCTTCTTAAATCTCAAAAATAAAGAAATTGATAACAAAAGTATTTGCAGCGCATGTACTTTTCTTTACAATCTTTATTTTTCTTTGCGCACTTCAAATACGTTTCATCGCAAAACCACAAGTTTTGCTCTCCTTTCTGCTTTCTTTTTTTGCGACTGAGGAGCTGAGTCTGACTGAGGAGCGAACGAGCAGTGTTGCCAACTTAGCGTTTTCAGACCCCCTTGGCGACATTTTTCCAAAAAAGCGACTAGGCAACAAATTTAGTGACTTTTTGGAGAAATCTTAGCGAGTCTCTGGTAGTGCCGCGCACGCGCAAGTTTTTGTTTTCACAGCGCGCGCACCCCCATCTCTGCATCTGTTCTGTTCAGCACGCGGCTGTGGAGCAGAGCTTTCAGTTAAAATAGATATTATGTTGCTGCCAACTCTATTTTACATGTAAATATAGCCCAAATCACAGCATAGCCATTGTCTATATCTTATGTGTATTTGATTTAATCAGAAAACGGCTTGATTATAAATCAGGATATTAATGCAGATTAACATCTTGTAAGGTAGAGCTAGTTTAACCTAATAATGGGGTGCATTTCAGTCACTATTCCATAATCATTCCGTTTTTCTGACAACAGAAGCCATTAAATACATCAGTGAAAACAGTTATATTGAGAATTAGGGTGCATTGAACAACAGCACGTGACTACAGAGAAGCAAGATAATATGACGCACTGATGTAATGAATATGCAAATGGGCGTATGACGTCATCTAGTGACTTTTCAAGCTGCCTTCAGCTACTTTTCATTGAAATAAGTTTGCAACACTGCGAGCGAGGTTCAGCCATGGCGAACAACAGCAACAACAGGTCTTTTACTAAATAAGATAACGAAGTTAACGTCTTAAACTCAGTGACAAGTGAACTTATGTAGTCTCTCTTCTCATGCTCACATATTTAAATACGTAACGTTAGCTATGCCTGCCTGTAGTTCGGCGATAACTTACCGTTGAATAGAGGGGCACGAGATGACGATTGTAATCAAGGTAAAGACCATTACGACATGCAAGACATTTACAGTAGCGGTATTAACATTAAATGACATGGCATCTGACACGCGGAAGGTGCGAGAGCAGTGACACAGTCCATCGGCATATGTCACAGAAAACCGTAACATCAAGTGTCACTGGCACTGAGCAGTGGTATATGCCAGTGGCTTCCGTGCGTCAGATGCCATGTCCCTTAATGTTAATACCGCTACTGTACAAGTCTTGCATGTCATGGTCTTTACCTTTATTACAATCGTCATCTCGCGCCCCTCTATTCAACGGTATCGCCGAACTTCAGGCAGGCATAGCTAACGTTGCGTATTTAAATATGTGAGCATGAGAAGAGAGACTACATAAGTTCACTTGTCACTGAGTTTAAGACGTTTAATTGGTTATCTTACACAGTAAACGACCTGTTGTTGCTGTTTGTCGCCATGGTTGAACCTCGCTCGCTCCTCAGTCAGACTGGCGCCTGGCGGCGGCAGTGGCTACAAAACATAGTAGGCGTGGTGACTTCAATCGAGAGTGACCAATAGAAAAAGTCCTTTCATCCTGGAAGGTAGAGACCGCCCACTGAGATACAGCTTACTCGCAAGCAAAACTTTTTAACTCGCAAACAAAAATTTTAGACTCGCAAAAAAAGAAGGCAGAAAGGAGAGCAAAACTTGTGGTTTCGCGATGAAACGTATTTGAAGTGCGGAAAGAACAATAAAGATTGTAAAGAAAAGTACAAAAAGCAAATACTTTTGTAGTCAATTTCTCTATTTTTGAGATTTAAGAAGACTTTTTTTGCAAACTTTTATTTTATAATTACAAAATAATTTGTTTTACTCTCAAACACAGTATTTTCATTTGAATAATAAAGACACAAAACTAACCCCATAGACATCTACTACTCACAGTGGTGTAACAACAATGAAACTTGCATTAACTTGCATATGCATAAACAACTTTTACAAATCAGTCACACAGTGTAACTCTATACAAATGTGTCTGATCTGAAATCAGGTAAAAATAATTTATTGTTTGCTGAAATCATGTGACTTTAAAAGTTTGAAATTATTATTTTATTTTATTTTGAGAAGAAAGTGGTTTAAGAAGAAGTTGTGCTTCAACTCATTCTTCCAGATATTTGCCACTGCAGCTAATGAATTAATGGTGGTTTTGAACTTCATACTGACACCTATTGGCATGGATGGAGCATATTTTTTTTATGTAGGCTTATATATATATATATATATATATATATATATATATATATATATCTTTGTAAAATGTGTACAATTGTGTCAATTTCAACATATTCAATATACACAGTACTTTTAATTTCTTAATATACTGTTTATTTCGTAACATACATTTTTTGTGAGTAGTTGTTAACTTTATATATCAGCTAGTAAAAAAAGTCTTGAACCTCTTAAGAGAAGAAAAGGTGTCTTTACATTGTTTAGAGCATTAAAAAAAATAAAAATGCTCTTAAAATGTAAAACAATACTAAATCTTACATCATTCATTAGTAATGCTATGTCCTTATTTGTGCAGATCAGGACTCCATTTCCTTAAAAAACAAAAAAACAAATGCATGGCATAATAATAAATGCATTTTCCTATATGCATGGGAAATATGCATTTATTTCCAATTTATCTTTTAACAAACTTTTTAAATAAAGACGTATAAAAATGATTCCCAACTTTGTAAAAACATAATCATTTTATATACCATTTGGTATATAATTTGGGGTGAGAAGGGCAAAAGTGGACAGGATAAGAATTAGCTTTTTAAATTCACCCTTAAAACCCAAAAATGCTAGCCACTACAACATCTTAGCTTGGTATGTCCATAAAAGCTCAGCACTTTTCCCATGCTCTCTATTTATCTTGGGCTCTAAGTGTTTAGTTAAGCACAGAGGGCATGTGTGGTAACTGGTACAGACTGCCTGTGTGTGGGTGAGAGCTAATCTACCGCTTATCTTATGTTGTCTTTTGAGCTCAATGGAGGCTAATGTTATGGCACCAGCTGCCTCACCATTAACTTCTTTATGTGGGACAGCTTAATACCTACTAAGTGAGAGTTCCTGTCTTTGTAAATCCCCTTTGTGTGTGCTTTCTGGAGCTGTTCTGAGGTCAGTGTGAGCACTGACATGAGCATCTCTGATTTCAGTCAAATGGCCAGTCAGAATGTCCACCTTCAAAGATGAGCAAGAGGGATAGGGTAGAGATGCAAGAAAAATAAAGGGACATAGACAATGATATAATTAGGCTTTTTGGAATATTCCATAGGACATAAGATAAATAGGGACATTTCTGTGAACAGCATGACAGACAAAAATTTATTGATATTATTCCGAGGGCAAGAAAGAATTGTGACATTGCAAAGGTTTCTTTAAAATATAAAGCTTACATATTTGTGTATTCTTTAACCTAGACCCACTGGAAAAAAGTTCCTGTGGCAAGTTTGTTTTTTATTATTATTATTTTGCAACACTTTAATGTTAAATGTCCAGTGAGTGGAAGTAAATGAGTGTTCAATTTCAGTATCTTGTTCCAAAAGGGACTACATTTGAAAATAGCATAATTGATAGAAATAAATTAATCAATAGTGTTAACAAATTTGTATAAAATTGTGTAATTCATGTTTTACAAGACTCATACCAGAGTTCTTCAGATTGCAATGCTGTACTAGGTGTGCTACCGAGCAATTTTACTACATTAGAAAAATCATACAAACTGTATGTCACTGGTTATCAATCAATCAATCAAACACTTTTATTTATATAGCGCTTACATTGTAGTAAAACACTGAACATTATCAAACAGGAGAATAGAGTGATGGTAATGTATAATTATGAGATTAAACTATTTATTTATCAAATTTACAGAGACGTTCTCTGACAAAGATCTTTGTCTTGTAGTCAAGACAAAAATAATCACTAGAAATCAGGTGTCCCCAACTAAGCCAGCCAGAGGCGATGTGATGCAAACATCAAAACGTATTATTATAAACGAGGCCCTATGGTAAAAGTGTTATGAGGCTATAACAAAGTACTGTGCAAGGAACCACCCGGAAAAAAGTCATAAGTAACTGATAAAATGCTTTGTAATCATGATTTGTGAACAAGAAAAAAAGTAGTTGGTTTACTGTCTTTATTGTTCATTTCTTCAGTGAACTGTAAAGATATGTTTTCAGAGTTTAGCAAAGATGTAGAGTTTTCCAATGACCCTCTATAGGTATTCCTAGATAATATCATTCAGAACAATGAAGTAAGAGCAAAAGCTTTTCTTACAAAATGGCAGATGTCCACAGTTGCTAAGCCAGAATTGGTCAGTCTTAGTGAAGGGTCAGTTTACCGTTTTGGGACCACTTTCAGCACAAACAGTAGAGGAGCGTGTAGTGATAATAAAATGAGCAGGTGGGTTTCTTACAACAAGTATTGTTGCAGTGTTTTAGGTTTTCTTTGTCTCTATTTCTGTGGTTTCTGCCAAGCATGGCCCACTTCCCAGAATGGGGTAGATAAGCTGAATGCATGGAGACAACACTGCCTTTGTGTTTGTTTGTTGTCTGTACATCTCAGGGTACAAGATGCTCTATGCACACAATCACTTTTCCATACTGAAAAACATACAAAGCAATCTGATATATTAGATTGTGGAATGGAAGAAAAACAGCTAATTGGTGATCCATGACCAACACATCTGAAATGTGTTTGGGATGGTAATTATCTTTACAGACTACACATTTTCCCTTTTAACTTCACTTTTTCTCAATTACACACATACTCTCACAAAATAGAGACCTTAAGTGCAGAAGGAGGCCATAGAATTCGATAAGCTGAAAGCTCAACGGACCTTGTCACACCTAAACTCTGCCAGATGTGGGTTGGAAGAGATGTGGGAAGAAATTGAGCAAACGCACCAGCCAGGCCTGAGTTTAGGGTCTAAACGAGTAGAGCTGACTTCAAGGTAGGTGGGCTCTCCTCTCTGTGCGGTTCACAGGGGGACAAGAACCAGGTGTGTAAGTATGTGAGCGGTTCCCTAAATATGACATAAAGGATTGTCCAAAATAGAGAACCCACTGAAAAAAAAAAATAAAAAACAACTTTCTCCAAATAAAAAAGAAAAAACATGGAAGTTGGGACACAGAAGAAGGAAAATAATCGGATGTCTTCTGATATCAGATGGATCCATGGCAGCTGCTCACATTGCTCTATGTCCTGAAGCAAGAAAGGAGTGTACTGTGGGAACAAGACCTTAAAGGAGATAGAGATGCAGGGAGAGGCAGATCAGCACCAGGAAGAATCACATGACCAGGAGGTCTCCAGAGATCTCTCCCAGATTCACACACATCACATTTGACGCACAACAGCAAAGCTTGCGCTGACATACACACAGCTGCAGGGAACCTTCTAGCTCCAGAGACGATCAAGGCAACTAAACCCTTGGGTCCAAACAGCTATTGACATTACGCAGTTTCACATGAGCTGCATGATCAGAGTTTTTGACGACTTTTGAGACAAAAGATTTTGACGTAAATACATGGAAACTATACAATACTGTTCTGCCGTGCAAAGGCAAAAGGCCGTAACTTTGATTTTAGTCGAAAATGAGTTATTGATACTTTTAGAATATTCAACACCTCCTTTATCATGTGGATAAGTATCTTGAGTCAGTTTCATTGTTT
>JAUMHG010000060.1:3254618-3264843 GCA_032359395.1 Enteromius anoplus
AAGGAAGAAGGGGGGTATACCTCGCTCCTGGGTGAGGATGATGAGGGGCTCCAGGCCTTTGAAGTGTGATCTGAGCCCCTGCAGACATGCCACCCTGATTTACAGTGGATGACGATCTTCTTTGGGTGGTGTGGACTTTTGAATTTAGCACTTCCAAACCACTGGAGCCAGCTTTACCTGTTGTTAAAATTACTTGTAGCCATGTTTTGTGAGCCACGGGGAGTGTTTCGGATTTGATTTTACAGGGATCATATCTTGTATCATATTACACCAGACAACAGCTGTGCAACTGATGCTTGTAAAGCGTTGAATGTTAAAGCAAGAGATATCTGAATAACTAAGGGCAAAGTATGTAGGGCATTCACTAACTACCACATAAAGTCACAGGATGTCACACTAATAACACATGCAGGAAGCAGAAAAAGAGAGCAGGGGAGATTTAGACCTTCCAGGCAAAATCTGGAGCATATAACACCAGTGCTTTTAGTGTGAAAGTTTACATCAGTAAGAAAAGCATGATTGCAAGAGAGCTACAAAAAGCACAGCAGTCAATGCATTAGCTTTAGAAGTTCATGTTCAACGTTACATACATTTATTACAATGACCAAATCTATATCATTTCTGTGATTTAAAATGTGGACAGCATAACAATGTCTGCTGTCTCATATGAAGACAAGAACATGTGAACTTAATCTCCAGAGCTGCTCTGAGAGTCACTTCAACTGAATTTCACCATTTCATTTGAGAGAAACTATCACCAGAGACACAAAAACTCAAAAGTGTTTTGTTGTTTTTTTGTCGCCAAAATAAAAATCTTAATAAAAGATACGTTTAATGTAATTGTCACGAAACAGAGGCGAGTAGGCGTGCGGATCCATTTGCAAGTGTTTATTTACAAGCCAGAGTCACTACAGCAGGGTAAACAATGGCGAACGGGAATATCGGAGGCAAAGACAATAGAATAATCCAGGGAAGGCAGCGAGAGTCGGCAATGGGAAATCCAGAGACACGGAACACAGAAAACTCGGGGAAAGCACAGATGGCTAGACAACGGGGAAAACAGACGTGCATCCAAACATTGATGAGCCAATTGACACACAAACAACCAGAACTCAAATACACATAATAATTAGGTCAATGGGAGAAGAATACAGTTTCAACATAAAAGTCTGAAAATGGCAAACAGAGTCAAAAACACACAAAAGGAATCTTGGGACTGGAGTGCCATTGCAGTCTCTAGCTGGCAACTCCAGCTGAGCGTAACAGTAATCTTTTAAAAATGTGGACACAATGTTAATGTTATTAGCTAAAGGTAGAATCCAAATATTAATAATTACACAGTTATTAAAACTTTATTTTAATGAATAACACAGTTTTTCTTCAGTGTTTTGGTTTCAGTTTTTTGTCTTTATTTAATTACCAACTGCCTGATAATAAATTTGCAATAAATAATTTAATAAGGCGCTTTGATTAATTGTGCAAGTTTTTTTATTTCACATTTACATTTATCAATACTCAATTAATTAGAAATGTTTTAAATTATTAAAGTTCACCATTGCAATGGAATCCAGAAAAAAATATATAATTCATGAAATAAAAACTAAATACAAGGGACTGTATAGGACCCTAATTATTCTTCATCGGTTTAAGACTGCAAATGTCCAAAAAAAAAAACAAAAAAAAGATTTTCTATTTGGATTCTAATATCGGGAGAGGTTCACCCAGAGGAGTGGGCCTTCTTGCCCTCCTTAAGCCTCCCCAGGGTTCTGCAGAAGAACAGCTGCTTCCTGTCTGAGAGAAAGGCATCCAGCCACGCTGCGCTAGCCATCTCACTGACAGTAAATCACAATCTTGCAAAGCTTCTCCCATAGACTTATAGGCCTCTCACAACTCAAATCACTGCCTTACTAAACTGGTGTCATGTGTCCAATATGTTCTCTATTATGATGCACATAACTGTGTCAACCACTGTAAACATTACATCAAGTTTGGGAGGCACCAAGGGGCACAGCCCGCTGAATACACTGGCAGGGTCAAGGCGTGTTTCTCAGACGTAAAGATCGTGAGTTCCTTGACTTTTCAATGAAAAAGATCTGAAAAGTCATTGTTCCTGAGATCAGACTGCCCCCTGCTGCTTTACTGCTCAAACACACCAAAGGGTCTCATGAATTCATCCATTGCTCAATCTCTGCAGCGTCTCTCAACCACCCGCTAACTCAAAGATATGGTTTGCTTTCCAATGTTCTCTTTATGCAATCTTAATTTTTCTGTGGGGCTATGGTGCTCTTGAGAATATGAGTGGGTTGTTCTTTCCAGTCTGCAAAAATCCACTATCCTGTTCACAGCATCCAAGTCAGAGGGAGGGGAAATGTTCATATATATTCACAATACTGCCAATCAAAACATTATCCTTATCACAGTACTTGGACCAGCTTTGGCAACATTTGGTTTTACTCTATAGGATCAGCTATGGTTTGGGATTTGGGGCCACAAAAAAGTAGAGGCTCAGATTTAGATTTGGATACGAGGGTTTAAAATAAGCTGTAGAGATAAGAATTATTATTTGAAGCTGCAAAAGTATAAAGTGACAGATCTTTTCTTCAGTGTTGTGGTGTACATCAGAGAGAAACATTATCGAAAAAGACAAAATGTACGATGGAGATGTGGTTTTACCAACTAGTTCTTGATCAAATTAAGACTTTCACATAGTGTTTGAACTTAAATGTGAGATATCTGCAACACATTGAATTACATTTGTTCTTGAAGGGAAGGCTCCACAGTTTACTTAAATGTGTTAATGTTGAATCATTTGTAAATCATTTGTGATCCAGTTTTACCTTCAGATGTGAGAAGGTTTTTTTTCATTTAATTTTTTTTATGAATCTTCATAAAAAAAATGTAAATACCTTTTCTAATAATGTGCTGTTGGCAAGGTCCGCCACTAAATGTGGCTAAAGTAAACAGTCTCATGAGAAAGGCTCATCTCCACACAGAAGAGAAGGGCGGACTCAGCAGCGCTCATTAGCATTTCAAGGGCATTGCACCAAAATGGGTCACTGTGAACAGAGCTGTTTTTTGAGAGGGTAAAAATGGTGTTGTTTTAGACTACAACTGAGAAATGTCAACCAAAGTAGGCCTATGTTTTCGACTTTTCATGAAGACCCTAAAGAATGATGTTAACTTCCAGTCCAATGCGATACAGAAATTTTGCATTGATGACATTTAAGACTTTGTTTTCATGATATTATTTCTTATTCTGCCCTAAACCCTTCAAGTCTCAATATGCTATCCAATATAATACACAACATTGTAACAATCCTACCACTGCATTTGTACTTGGCCACTATTTCTGGAATTGGTAACACTTTAGTTTAGGGACAAATTCCCACTACTAGCTAGCATGCATATTACTACAGCATAGTGGCTTTTTATTTAGGCAAGCTAATATTTATTTTGCAGGACCATATTTTAAATCCCTTAATCCTTAATCCCCAGCAACTACCTTACTAACTACTTATAATTAGGAGTTTATTGAGACAAAAGTTGTAATAAGTAGTTGGTTAGAATTAATCCTCAAACAAATGTGACCTATAAGACCTAGTATGTCAGGGCTGCTAGTAGAAAGAAACTCAGACGAACAGTTAGATTCACAAGAGTCTGCTGACATGACAGAGAATTAGGCTTGAGGTTTTTATGGCCGGGTCGATAAGATATTGTGAAGTAAAAACGTACGAAGAACAATGCCCATCAGGCCTGTCATGCGTTTAGACGCTTAGCAGAACCTAGGTAGGTTAAATTGCGGTGATCAGTCCAAATGAAAAAAGGATGGCTGGCTCTCTCTAGCCAATGACGCCAAGCGCAAATAAAAAAGCACGGGAGAATTAGATCGTCGACAGGTGAACGCTGAGAAAGTATATCCGCCACTCCTACCTCTGAAGCATCCACCTCAACAATGAAGGGTCTGGAAGGATCAGGGGTGGAGAGTATGGGTGCGGAGGTGAACAGCATCCTTAAACACTCAAATGCATCCTCCGCCGATTTGGACCAGACGAAACGGATCTTGGTCGATGTGAGGGCTGTTGACAGAGCCACTACTTGACTAAAATTGCTAATAAAGCATCTGTAAAAATTTGCAAAGCCCAAAAATCTTTGAAAGGTAACACGGGGAACGGGCCATTCAAGAACAGCGTGCACTTTAAAACACACTTCTCAGCTTTTACAAATAACCGCTTCTTTAACAATCTTTGGAGCACTCAGTGAACATGCTGTACATGTTCGTGGAGGGAACTAGAGAAAATCAGTATGTCGTCGAGATAAACAAGGACATCGTTTACACGGACCTGAAAAACAGCTGGTGCGTTTACCATACCGGGGTTTTAAAGGCTGCCTTCCGTTTCCTCTTAAAATGAAAGAAAACATAGTACAAAGTAATTCAGCTTCTTGTAAGAAGCTTAAGATATATATATAATGTATGTAAATTATATTATTGTAACGTGGCGGCGCGCTGAGAGCTCGCACTCTCGCTTCCTTTGCGAGCAAGGCACGGCAGGCAGGCAGGACACGGAGACAGATTAAACTCTAAACTGGGTTTTAATAAACAAAAGAAAAGCAAAGGACATCGCGAAGAGCTTCGCAGAGCTCACGCGGACACCTAACGAAACTTTAACCACACATCACATGAACAGAAAAGGACACAGCTTAAATACACGATTAATGACAAAAACTCACGGCACCTGGGGAGACAATTACACACTAAGGACCGGGGCGGGGTTTACAGAATGACAGGAGCACATGAGGGAGACTGAATGAAAACAAAAACACAGATCACGGAGACATGGAACGCCTGGGGGGCGTGACATAGCCCCCCACCTAAGGGCGGATTCCAGATGGTAACAGAAACAACAAGAAACAGAAAAAACATGAGTGCATGGGTAGGGCGGGTGGGTGCTGGGCGGCCCGGGGTACAGTCACAAGAGCCCCCAGAACATGAAGCACTCACATGGCCAGAGCGGGTCAGGAGCCTTAGGCAGCCGTGGCAGATCAGTCTAAGCGAGTCCTGCTCCACAGTCCTAACCCGCCCACCCTCTCCAGGATCCCCCCCCCCCCTACTCTGTGTGTTGCATCTGCGAGACTGTTCGGCTATGATCTTTGTTTGGAACTATTCTATTAACCAAAGGAGCAAAAACAACAATATGTGCTTTCAATACATTCTAGTTCAAATACCGAACTAAACTGTATATTAACTACTCATTTTAACTCATGTCAAATTTGCAATCATTGTGTTCTGGGAACTTCCCTCTCTTGATCATGTCATGATGCAAAACTAGGCTGTATGTTATAAATATGAAAAAAAAAAAAAAACTACATTTGCATTAACATATTTAATAAGTGGAAAATGCAACTATGCAGCAGTGATGATTTGGGTCTGTCACAACCTTCTATAGGAGAACTGTTCACAATTTCAGCACTTTCAGAACCTTATTGTTAGGGATGCACTGGTTGACTAGCCATATGAATGTACAGTACTTAATGCGCGGTTGCTGCCGTTAATTTCAGATGGTTACAGTTATTGTCGTGTAAAATACCAAATATACATCTTGTGTACTTTCCTTCTTTCTTGTTTGTTGCTTAGAGAAAAAAAATCTAAATCTGTCAGGTTGCTTGTAAAAACTTTCTTTCTGCTGTGGCCTTTTTGTCAACTCTTCCAACTGCTTAGATTCTTACGAATGTTGCTTGTGGCTATATTTACATTTTTGTTAAGGTTAGTTAGGGTGAGGGTCAGAGTTTAGTCAGCCAATGATGACTACTTCTCAACTTAAGAAGTTCAAGAGGACAGCCTGCTGCTCTGGGATGTGCTGAAGATAATGAGAGCCAACTGAAATACAATGGACATGAACCAGCTGTTTGCATTCATGTTCATTTCCTTATAGGAGGAACGCAGCAGCCATAAAAGCAGTGAAGAATATCCATCAGCTCCACCCTGCCTATTCCTGCACACTCACTCAGCCCCAGCATGAAAGTAGACTTAACTTAGCTATGTGCACACGTGCAAGTCACACATCTGTTGTCCATTCATGGCCTCATTGGTGTAGAAAAAAGATATGGTTTATCAGTAAGATGGATGCATTGTCAACCGTCCACTTTATCTGGCAATTATTACATTTCCACTTAGCACTTGGTCTTTAATAAATCCATTGTGTGATTGGATTAGTGAGATGATGTCTTTTCGGTGATGAAAGCTGCTACAATGTTTTTAGCTATTCCATCCATCATGTAATTCTTATGTTACATAATATATCTCCTCCTTCCTCTAGAGTCAAGAAAAGGAAGCCTGAGGACCAAAACTAACATTTTACACTGACAGGACACAGAGTATTTATTAGCAGAGCATATAAAAACAGATACCATTTCAAAGGCTTCTGCACGCCTCATTTAAGGCCTGTAGCCTGTTTGTAATATTAGACTTATAGCCTTGTAACTGTGTTATGTGTGTTCTGCTGCACTGCAAGGTCAAAACACATTCAATTTGTGCTTTTTGTCAAAAATACTAAATTATTCTATGTTTCACCACATTGCAGATGATGAACATGAAGCTGTAACTAAGGCCGCATTTACAGTACACTGCTAAATCCCAATTTGTTGACCATACCCTTTTTCATATACCACATTTAGCTGCCTTTAATGGAGTACCTGCAAGTAAACTTTCCCCAACACTGCAAGAACTGTCCCTGTACAAAGACAAGTAGTGATAACTATAGATATCGCTGATGAGTGAAAATTAATCTTATATAAAGTGTGTGTGATAAAAGTGCATGAAAACTGATGTAAAGGCAAAAGGTGGATAATGCAATCTCTCTTTTAAATGCAGAGTAAATAGAAGCCTCCAGCTTCTTGCTTTTTTTCTCCTAGAGTTTTAGGAAGTTAAAATATAAACGGTGCATTTATAATAGCTTTTCCCAAGTAAACTGAGTAATGTAATTAATGTTCGTTTGACCATTCTCTTTATCAACAATTGTCTGATCTGGGATCTTGTGAGCCATGGAAGAGCAATAAAACTATGACTAGTCTCATAAACTATTTGTTATGCTTTTTAAGGATGTGTACGAGCCCATGCATTGACTGAGTTGTGACGCACAGCTACCACACAAATGCCTAAGAGCATTGATGGCTAGATTGCATGAGAGTGTTACTCTTTTGGCCATGCAGAAGAGAGTCAGCTTAACCTCCAAAGCCAGTCAGCAAGATAATTCTGACGTGGTTTCCAGAACGTTCTCGCTTCATTCATTCTGCTCATAATTATTCATTTGAGGAGAGCTGCTGGCCTGAAAAGAGGAACACAAGCTGCTGCCAGAATCAGGGATGGCAAACGTCTAACTTGTGTGCTAATTTGTCCTTTAAAACAGAGGTTAGAGGAAATATAAATTTGCAAAGTTTGCATGGAAAGTTTGTGTGCCACAGCATCATGTGACCAATAACGCGGGAATGTTGTCAAACACTGCTGAATGGGAGGTTGCGGCTTTATTATGCGACTAGTGATGCGCCATGCATGCAATTAACACAAACCTCTCTCTCCCCCTCACTGCTTTTTCGTCCCCTTCTTGGGCAAGGATAAAGAGAGCAATGTGTGCATCTGCGCGGTTGTACATTTGTGTTTGTGAACAAGAGGCGGCAAACAAAGGCATCAGGCAGTTACTATGGGGTGATACTGGCACACAGAGAGACAGAGAGAGGCATAGTGTGGGATACAAACACTTGTTCAGAAAGGATCGAGAGAGAGAGTTAGAGAGGGCAGAATGAGAGATGGAGGAAAGAGGAGGGGTGCTTTGGAGGGGATGCTGCCAATCGGCACGTACCCCCGATCTCAGGGAGCGGTCCTGGCAAAGTCTCACGGCACTCGTGTACAGCGGCCACCCCACACCGTGTCATAGAAGGGCAAGAATGTTGATTGTGCCCAATATGAATGTAATCATTCAGTCTAACCCCGACTGGGAACTTCGAGTTGATTAAGAAAGTCCATTTCAATAGGCTTTAATTTATTCCCTAGTTCACTCCGCATGAGTAGAGTGTGCTTCAGCACAGATATTTTGTCTCCTCGATAGTGACGGGCCCTTTTAATGCATATCTAGTTGAAATTGAGAACGTAATCCCTGTGTCACTAAAGGGAATAATTTACAGAAGGACATTGCCAGCATGAGATCTTTACCTTGACAAAGTCAGCACCAGAAGGACAATAAATCATCCTGGCCGGACTAATGATGTCACTGTGGTACCAACAACAGAAACTCTTCTCTTGAATTCCGATTAGGAGATATGCCTAGATTTCTGTCAAAACCTGAAATTCGTTGATCTGGGTATTTCACTGGGTTTCACTTTTAAGCTGCATGAACATTTTTATTTCTTGCACTGAAGGTTTACTAAACCTTCCAGTGTATTAAAAAAGTGCCTGTGGGTTATTTTTTACACTTGAAATTCAAATAGTATGTTTATAATACATTTGCACTCTCTTATTTAATTGCTTATTTAAAGTGCATTAAAAATATTTAAATTAAATTTTAATATATTTCTAAAAAGTATACTAGCTTAGTTATACATTACAAGTATGTTGTGTTTAGCATATTTTGTGAATGTATTTTTACAAAGTATACTAGAAATGCTTTTGTATTAAATATAGGCTTAATTCCACTTTTAAGGAATATGATAAATACAAGCATACTTTTTTTAATATGGTCCTAAAAAGTACAGTCCTATAGTAAAAATACAATTTTAATAAATATATTCTTAGTTAAACTTTTAAGGATTATACTAAAATCAAGCCTACTTTTAGTGATGTTATAGTGTATTTACAGAAAACACTTATGTTACTCTTACTTAAAGTATATTTTGGTATACTTTGTGTAAGAACATAAAATGATTACACTAATTCATCTTTTTTTTGACACACGCAAATAGTCATAATGAAACATATTAACATTCTATTATTTGCAAATAAACTTGTGTTTTCTGATTTCCTGAACAATTTGTCGTCGTTGTAATGAGGTAAGTTAATGATGATGAAAAGCCACAACATTCAATTTATTTTGAATTGATAAGCCAACTGAGGTAGTGTTCGTTGATTGGTGTTTATAATTGTCCAAGCTTGACAATCCTATCGCCTTTATTTTAAAATTTTATATATATATGTATGTATATATATATATAATTTTTTTTTTTTTACAGATAAGAAGAAAGTTTGAAAAAGTAAGAAGGGTTGCTTATAAGAAAGCACACCATGGCTGGAAGGTTTTGACCATTACCAACCAGGTAAACCTATCATTCTTAAAAATAAAACAAATCTATAGGTTACTACCGTTAGGTCTAGGTTACCTATTGTAACCCCTGTTCCCTGATGGAGGGAACAGAGACGTGATGTCGTGACGACAGACTGGGGTCTTACTTGGGAGCCCTGATTCATTCTGATAGAGAGAAAAAGCCAATCAGAATCCTTCTGAAAGGCTAGTGGAATTTGCATGCTGAGCCACTCCCTCGCAGAGCGGGTATAAATAGACAGCAGCTGCATCCACTCTTCAGATATTGCTGAGGAGCCGAGAGCCAGGCCCTCTGGGCCCCTAGCGGTGGGTTCGAGATGGTGGCAGGGGGGCATAACGTCTCCGTTCCCTCCATCAGGGAACGGGGGTTACAATAGGTAACCTAGACGTTCCCTGTCTGTCAGTCACTTTGACGTTATGTCATACCAACAGCACTCCAGTTTGTTCTGACCGGCTCAGCGTGTCGACGATTGCTGCGCAAGGTCGTAACCTTCCCAACGCTCCAGTGCAAATTCGCTGACCATGGTGACCATGAACTAGAGGGTATTTCAAACTCTAGAGAAGGGATTTCGACCTTCATGAGGACTACTTCAGATCCTCCTTTTTGTTGTTACAGTTTGGCGGAACGAGGGAGAAGGCGCTACGGAGAAACACACAGGGAGGTAATGTGTGGTATACCAGTATGGGCTAACCCGCAGGGCAATGCCACATACGAACATGCCTAAGGGGCTGGGGAAACACCCGCAGGGGGAAAGACTAATCCACATAGACAGGCCGTGGGAAGACACGAGTTTGCCATCTGGGAAACTGTACCGTGGAATACCTACGGAAGAGATTACCCTTGGGGAATCATACATGCGGCCACCTATCCCAGTAGAGGGGCTGACCTTTCGGGCTTAGCAAACACCTCGTACTGGGCC
>JAUMHG010000060.1:3264943-3278332 GCA_032359395.1 Enteromius anoplus
AAGACGATGGCATCCACTATCCAGTGGGCCAACCTCTGCTTGGAGACAGCCTTCCCTTTCTGCTGACCTCCATAACATACAAAGAGCTGCTCAGAGCTTCTAAGGCTCTGGGTGAGGTCCACGTACAGGCGCAATGCTCTGACAGGACACAGCAACACCAAGGCTGGATCCGCCTCCTCCGAGGGAAGTGCTTGCAGGTTCACCACCTGGTTCCGGAAGGGAGTAGTGGGAACCTTTGGCACGTATCCAGGCCGGGGTCTCAAGACCACGTGAGAGTAGGTCGGCCCGAATACAAGGCACTCTTCGCTTACCGAAAATGCTTGGAGGTCCCCGACCCTCTTAATGGAAGTGAGCGCGGTCAGGAGCGCTGTCTTGAGAGACAGAAATTTAAGCTCGACTGATTCCAGCGGCTCAAGGGGAGCTCTCTGTAGGCCTGCTAGCACAACAGAGAGGTTCCAGGAGGGTATCAGGGGCGATCTTGGAGGGTTTAACCTCCTAGCGCCCCTCAGGAACCCACAACGAGATCATGCTTTCCAATGGACCGGCCATTCACTGCATGGTGATGGGCTGCTATGGCGGCCACATACACTTTCAAAGTGGAGGGCGACAGCCTGCGCTCCAACTTTTCTTGCAGGAAGGAAAGCACTACTCCAATCGTGCATGATCGGGGGTTCTCCGCACGAGCAAAACACCAGTCAATGAACAGACACCACTTCAAGGCATAAGCTCGCCTCGTAGAGAGGGCTCTTGACGAAGTGATTGTGTTAACCACCTCTAGTGGAAGAACATTTAGGTCAGCCACGTATTGTCCAGGAGCCACACAAGGAGGTTCCGCAGGTCCGGGCGCAGGTTGTAACCACTCAGAGAACGCCGCGGTGCCATGCCCATCTCGTGGTCTCATAGGGAGTAATGCCAGCGGTTGCAGATGCCATATGCCCCAGGAGCCTCTGAAAATGTTTCAGTGGCACCACTCTCCTGTCTTCGAGGGAACTCAGGCAGGCCAGCACTGACTGAGCACGTTCCTCTGTGAGGCGCGCTGTCATACTCACCGAGTCTAACTCCACACAGAGAAAAGAGATTCTCTACACAGGGGAGAGTTTGCTCTTTTCCCAGTTGACCTGTAACCCCAACCGGCTGAGGTGCCGAAGCACCAGCTCCCTGTGATCGCACAACTGCTCTCGCGAATGGGCCATGATGAGCCAGTCGTCGAGGTAGTTGAGGATCCGGACGCCCACTTCCCTTAACGGGGCAAGGGCGCCCTCCACGACCTTCGTAAAGACTCGTGGTGACAGGGAGAGCCCGAAGGGAAGGACCCTGTACTGCCATGCTCGACCCTCGAACACAAACCGTAGAAACGGTATGTGTCGAGGGAGAATCGAGACATGGAAGGAAGCGTTTTTCAGGTGTACTGCTGCGAACCAATCCTGGAGCTGAACGCATTTGGTGATGCGTTTCTGCGTCAACATTCTGAATGGCAGCCTGTGTAATGCGCGGTTCAGAACTCGCAGGTCCAAGATGTGCGGGAGACCACCACCCTTCTTTGGCAAAATGAAATAAGGGCTGTAAAACCCTGACTTAATCTCGGCTGGAGGGACCGGCTCTATTGCATCCTTTGCCAGGAGGACAGCAATCTCCTTGCGCAGTACAGAGGCGTCTCGGGCTGCCACCACAGTCTCGAGCACGCCAGTGAACCTGGGAGGACGCCGGGCGAACGCTGGGCGAACTGAATCGCATAGCCGAACCAGAACGTCCGGAGGAGCCACTTCGACGGGGTTGGAGAGCGCGGCCCACGCCTCCAGTTTCGTCGATAATGGAACCATTGGAGTCACCAGTCTGCCAGAAGATGTGCAGCAGTGAGCAGGGCAATTGGGGTGAGCAGAAGGTTTCCCGTCCTGACTCAACACAGTGCCGCTGCCCAGGTCCCCGGCCAAAAGTCTGGTGGGAAGCAGTGCGTCCCTGAACCGAGACTTCCTGGCTGCTGGCGATGACAGATGCTGTGGGTGACAATGAGTGCGGTCACCACCTCCCAGACACAAGCTTCTCGCCTCTCCAGGCTGCCCATCTCAGGGCCTCTTAGCCGTCCTCTTAGAGGGATTAGAGGGCGCTGGAGACTTGGACGGCGCCGCCCTTCTGCGCTGGGCTCTACGCCGAGGCCTCTCAGCACTCTGCGGAGCCGCCGGAGCAGTACGTGGTGGACGGGGCTGGCCCTGCGGCGGATGGGCGGCAGCTGGAGGGTCACGCCGGGGCAGGATGTGCTGAACCGCCTCCGTCTGTCTCTGCACTGTGGAAAACTGCTGCGCAAAATTCTTGACGTCTTCACGTCTTCAGCGCGCTGGAGCCCCAGACACTGAAGTGATCGTGGCCGTCGTTGGATAAAAGGTAGAGGACCGCAACAAGAAGGACACGGCCGGAACGGCATCCTTAAAAGGACAACTGCCAACCGTGTCAGAAACTGCTCTCTTTGTGAAAAGCCCAAGGAAATTGCTGAAGAACTCAGGAACTCCGTTGATAACGTTGTCTCACCACACCGAACAGCCTCCGCTTGATGAGTTTCTCTCTGTAGCACTGTGTTCAGGAGAGAACTGTATATAAACAGCTCTCGGCTCCGAAGCAAAATCTGAAGAGTGGATGCAGCTGCTGCCTATTTAAACCTGCTCTGCGGGGGAGTGGCTCAGCATGCAAATTCCACGAGCCATTCAGAAGGATTCTGATTGGCGTTTTCTCTCTATCAGAGTGAACCCCAGTCTGTTGTCACAACATAACGTCATAGTGACTGACAGACAGGGAACCACTGTTCCCTGAGACATGGAACAAGTACTGCGTCTGCTAAGACGCCATGGGGAAAACTAATTTTTACCCTTAACTGAAGCCTATTTTAAAACGCAGTTTTATTGTTTTTCTAAAACTGCACAGTCATTGGCCGCTGTGGGGGGACTTATTTTAACCAATAGGGCAAGGCTCAAACCCTATCTCCACCTGGCATTCCCTAGATCTAGCGCTCTGTCACTCCAGGTTCAGAAGCCCACGTCCGGTACTTCCCCTCTTGTGTGAGAGCTATCTGCTGCTATGACGTTTTTCTTCCCGAGGGGAGAAAAAGGCTTGTGCATACTACCAGCGCACATTGCCAAGGCAACGTGTGCGTAGCGGGCATTTGGTTCTGAGAAGCTAAATAGCTGGAAATGTTCTTTCCATTTGGTTCTGAGGAATTAAATGATTGGAGGATTTAAATGGTGGTCACTACATTTAGTTCTGAGGAATTGAATGCACAGCTGTTTTGTTTTAAGAAACTAAATAGCTGCCTATCTCATTCCATTCGGTTCTGAAGGTGTGTGTGCGACCCGGGTTCGATTCCCCGCCAGCACAGAGCAGTACTTGCTTTTTAGGTTTCTTCTTGAAGCCCCACGCTGCAGCCGAGGCGGAGCTGTGGTTACATTTTCAGTAGCATTACAACGGGTTGCATAGACGCTTTCAAGCTATCTATCACCCAGTGTAGCTATGCTTTGCAAGTGCTCGCTTAAATCCGGTGCCCTCAGGAGACCCCCTCACCACTCAGGGGGGTTGGGCTGCGTCGGCTGCCTGTTCCTCCAATAAACACCAGAGACCAGCCTCGAGAGGATACAGACGTGACCGAGGTCTGTTTGTACTCCTTCTCCCCGATCGCTCTGCTTCCAGGAGTTCTGGAGAGATTGCGCCGGGACGCGGTGAGTCTACTGCTAGTAGCGCCGTTCTGGCCAGGCCGAGTTGGTTCTCGGACCTGATATCCCTCCTAGACGGCTCTCCGTGGGAGATACCGATCAGGAGAGATCTCTTCTCACAGGCAGGAGGCACTGAGAGTGTGGCCTCTGAGGGGGCACAACTCTTAGCAGCAGGTCTCTCAACTGAGTCCAGAGCTCCATCTGTATGCCTTGAAGTGGAAACTTTTCACTTCTTGGTGTAGAGATCACCAGCAAGATCCAGTTAACTGCCTGGTTGGTACAGTGCTGGAGTTCTTGCAGGGTAGATTCTCTAACAGGGTACGCCAACTCCACCCTGAAGGTTAAGTGGCGGCTAGATCGGCCAACCACTCCTCTCTCAGTGAGCAGTCTGGGTAAAGAACCCCTGGTCATACGTTTCCTCCGCGGTGCGCTCCCTTCAGGGAGCCCGGTCAGCAGAAGCTAAACTGTATGTGTCCAGTGTGAGCACTGGACGCATACGTCCACAGAGCTGCTGTGGGGAAAGTCTGGTTTGGTCCACCCAAGAAGGGGTGCTCAGCGACTAAGCTTTGAGCAGATGTATAGCTGGTGCCATTTACTTCTTACGAGTGCTCTGGTCTCCCGCCGAGGCTAGGTGTGGTGTGGCGGCCTCAAAGGCCCTGCTATCAGGGGTCGCCATGGCCGACATTTGCGACGCTGCGGGATGGTCCACCCCTCATTCTATTGTTCGTTTTATGGGTTGGACTAGCAAGCCACTCTGGGCTCTTTTGTTCTTGCTTAGCTGTGCACAAACACACACTTGGCAGGGAACTTGAAAGTCTGGGTATTGTAGGCATCTCGGTCCCATAGTGTCTCGTCGACGCAGCTCGAGTTCCTGAAAAGGAACGTCTCTAGGTTATGTATATAACCCTAGTTCCTTGAAGGAACGAGACTCTGCGTCTCGAAACCACACTTTCAGCATCCCCTGCCGGCGCTCCACTGCATGACAGGAGCTGTTTGCCGGCCGGCATTCCATGTGCTTTTATGCTTCCTGGACGGTGAGGTCACCCGCCGATGACGTCCCAATTCACGATTGGCTGATTCAACACACGATTTAGAGCCGTCACGCTGAGGGTGTTCCCATAGCGTCTCGTCAACACAGCGTCTCATTCCTTCAAGGAACTAGGGTTAAATACATAGCCTGGAGACGTTCCCTTTCGACATTTCACGCGTACTGCATCTGCTAAGATGCTATGGGGAACACAGTACAATCCCTGCCACCCTGTCACCGTTTGCAGGTCCCACGTCGGGACAGTATGAGGACGGGGGGGCTTTAGCCACGGTTTGTCCTGCTATCAGGTCGTGGTGGGCTGACATAGCCGCCACGTAAGCCCTGAGTGTGGAGAGGGCGCGGCGCGTATCCAGCAGGTGCTGCAAAAATGACAATGTCAGTGACATGTCACAATTTGAGGGGTTTTCTTGGCGCTCTGCACACCATCTAGAAAACACTGACCATTTCATAGCATAGACACGTCTCATAGACGGGGCCCTAGCTTGAGAAATAGTGTTTAGTACGCACTCTGGGAGGCAGGAAGGCTCCCGTCGAGCGGCCACACATGAAGAGCCCACAGCTCAGGCTGCGGGTGCCAGATTGTGCCTTGTGCCTGAGATGGCAGTTCGCGTCTCAGGGGAATTGGCCACGGGGCTGCATTGTGCATAGGTCCGCTATCCACGGCTGGTTCCTCCACAGAGGAGCTACCAGTAGAAGTTTGTGACCTTCTTCCCTGACACGGCTGATGACCTGAGGTATCAGGGATGTCGGAGGGAATGCATACGAGGGCATCCATTTTCATGGTGAAATATGCTCCAGCGAGTATTTTCATCCAAGGCGAAGAGGTCTACTTCTGCTCTCCCGAAGTTACGTGCCTGGGTTATGTGCCTGGGTTAATCGGGGGTGAAGTGTCCACTCTATTGGGCTGACCTGTCCCCTGGACAGCGTGTCTGTGCCCTGGTTGAGAAGGCCCGGTATGTGAGACGCTCTTATGGGGTGAAAGTTTTGCAGGGCCCACCCCAGGAGGCGCGCTGCCATTTCGTGAAGGCGTTTTGATGAAAGGTCCCCTTGGCGATTTATGTATGACCCCACTGTCATACTGTCCGAGCGAACCAGAATGTGCGAGCCTGTTGCCTGTTGCGACCAGGCATGTTGAGGTGAGTAGTCTTAAAGAATTTTCGCTCTTAGAACTCTGAAAGCCAACCAGCGGCAGGGGGCTTTCCAGCTGCGTCAGAGGAGCAGAAGGCTTCCAGTCAGGACAGCAAAGATAGCGTTGCTGAATGAGAATCAATCTGAAGATGGTTGGCATTCCCTCGCTTTTATAGGCGCGGGACAAGCCCCATCACACCACTTTGGCGCCAACCGCAGCCATTGGCTCAGCGGTATCGCGCCATGGGGTGTGGTCGAAGGCATTGGCCTGCTGTTTGCGGGGCCTTGCCCTATTGGTTAAAATAAGTCCCCCCACAGTGGCCAATGACCGTGCAGTTTTAGTAAATAATAAAACTGCGTTTTACAATAGGCTTCAGTTAAGGGTAAAAAGGAGTTTTCCCCATAGCGTCCTAACAGATGCAGTAAGAGTGAAATGTCGAAAGGGAACATAATTTGCCTTTTTGGATTTCAGTCCATAATTTGTATTGTTGTTGTTGTTTAGTTTGAAAGTGATTGTTGGGCTATGTCTAATCATATGTTAAGTGTAACTGAGAGTGATGTACAGTGATGATAAACAAGAGGATGAGAAAGTCACTTATATGTCAAGCTTGATGAGATTTTCAAAAGGTAAACTACAATGTCAACAAAATTCTAATAAATATCAATGCAAATTATAACAAATGTATTCAAAAATGGATGCAAAATGTTTTTGTCTAATTTTAAATCAATTATTTTTTCCTTTCACAGATCCTGTAATAAGGCAGTCTTCAAATCCTGCAAGCCCAGCCGTACTCAAAGAAGTGACCTCATCCCAACTGCTCACTCTTAGACTCCATCCACTTGAAGCCGGAGCGGTCCCTATCCAAAATTTTTTTTACCTCGTTCTAAAAAAAATTGCGTGAACACGAAACCACTGAAAATGGTGTAGTATATATGCCAGACCAGTATGGGGCGCTGTAGCGGTTTCAGTCTTCGTGTGGACGAAACGCCAATACAATTAAAAAATTATATGTATAAACCAAAACGCGTCTCCGTGTGGACAGGCCCTTGGTCAGTCGTTACTTCCACAAGTCCACTGGCTCCACCAGTGATGTTCAGCTCCATCGGCCCTCCGCCTTTGCCTTCAGATCCACCAGCTCTGTCTCTATCACTCTGCCCCCAAATATCGGCAGTCACAACATCTACATCTTGACACCTTCCTCGACTCCGCTGTGGGTTGTCAGCTCTGGGTCTGTGCCATGTGCCAAACACTTTCTAACACTATCACAATTTTTATTTATTCTTTGGTGTAAAATGCAACGCTTTTCAGTAACACAGGTATAACTGAAATGTTCTACTGAAATGGATAACATTTCACATATAGCATTTCACATATTTTTACATTTAATAGTTGTTGTTTTTTTCTCACAAGGGTATATGTGCTGCTGTACCTTTTTTATGTACTCTGAATATTCGTAATGTGCACAACCATATATAATGCATTAATACAAAGTGTGTATGTGTATATACTGAAAAAAATATCGTTTTCATAATGAACTAGTGTAATGCTAATGAATTTCAAGTAAACTGAAATGCAGTTTAAATGTATTTGAAGTACATTAAAACAATGTTTCAAATATGCTCTAAATGTAGTTCATGAAGTATTAAAAGTACATTTTAAATGCATTGTATGAAATACACTTAAATTCCACTAACTATACTTAAAATGGGTCCATTTTAACACAATTTCAATGCATTAAATATGTTGCAAATACATTTAAATTTAATTTAAACATATCTTAAAATTAACTTAATATACTAAAAGTTGTTTCAAAATAATACATTTAATATGCACTTACTAAAGTATAATTTAAATATATTAGGTTTGTCTAAAAAAGCACAATTTAAATATATTTATTTTTTACCTGGGGAGATTCATGTCCGAATGAGGTAGTTTTGCACAGGCCCATCCCACAATAGTTTATTGACAAGGCAGTCTTACCTTAGTCCCACCCTGAGCCTGAGTGAACTCTTATCATTCTGCCATTGTGTCAACTCCAGTGCAGTGAAAAGCAAGATGTCTCTGATTAAAGGGGTTATCTTGGTGCGATTTCAAAATTTCCTTTCTCTTTGGAGTGTTCCAAGCTGTTAGTGCAAAGACAAGATCCTAAGTTTCAAAACCAAAAAGATATTCTTTATTCTTTAAAGTTGACTTGTCCATGCCATCCTAAAAAATTTCTACATCACAGTGGGTTTATTTTCAAACACTGCATTATAGGTGCAATGCTGTAACAGGTGAGCTACTGAGCATGTTTACTACATTAGAAAAGCCTTACCTGGTCTCATGGCATAAACGTACCTTGGTGCACTTTTTATTGAGACACCAAATATGTACCAATAAGTATATATCACTGCAGTTTGCAGTTTCCAAAAGCACTAAAGCAGTAAAATTTTACTTTTTGTTCATTTTCACACAAATTTTGATTAATTAAGCGTAATTCTCACACAATTTAAGAATTTCATGTTATGACTTCAAAACAATATTGTGGGTTTAGGTTTTCATAGACGGTAGGTTAGCTAATGGAGTACAGAGATGTACTTGAGAGGCAAGGAGCTCCGGTTTGACTCGTGTGTAACTACGATTCAACAAAACAGTTCGAATCTGTGTAAAAGGAAATTGAAATGACACAGTTGAATCAACAAATACATTTTATATCAGTTTTGCTTTTGTTAACACTATCAGGTAGGTTTAGGGTTGGATTTGGTGTAGGACATATTTCCTTAAGTATTTCCTTTAGGACATATTTTAGTATTTGATAATCTGAAATCATGAATTGTGTAAAAAAGGAACAAAAGCTGTTGGTGTTTTACTGTCTCCAGTGCTCATTTTACCTGGAAACTGAAATGAAATGTATGTACAGGTATATCTGCTGTTAGATTCATCTCTCCTCTGACTAACCTAAAGGGTAAGCTTCTACTGCCCAGACAAGCTTTGACATTCTTTTTTAGGATCATGTAACAGGCCTCAGAAGACTCGTTTTAGGTCTCTTGACTACTGACCCTTTGGTTGTGTAAACCTGTTGCTGGAGTTTTTTGGAAAGGTTTTCGAAGCCTGAATTTCCTATTTTTAAGCACTCACATCTAACAATTTAACTCACAATTTGTTTTCATGATGGTGTGATACTATCAGGTCATGTGGGTTGAAGGGGTTCACCCCCATTTCTGTCACAGCCTGACATTAAAACTAACATTGTCCCATTGTTCCGCATGGCTTGCTGTGAAATGCCAGGGAATCTCTTTTCAGCCAACCTAAATTCCATCTAATTCTGCTAATGCCCATAGCACTAAACTTTTGGTAGTGTAGTACAATTTGAATATCAAAGCCCATGAAAAGACGATCAGACACTATAGCTCTGTTCCTAAGACTAGTGAGCTCCCTCACAGTCTACTGGAAACATAGGCAAGCTGCCTTCTCTGGCAGCCTCGTAATAGAAAAAGGAACTTCATAAGTGATGGATCTGAAATGCTCTGCAGGAATTCCTCATGTAAAAGAAGTAGACTTACTCAAGGTGAAGTTTGTTTTTATGTTCTTCGCTTACAGGTAAAAAAATATTATTAACATGTACAGTGGGTCCTTTCCAGTTCTGTCAGGTTGGATGGTAAATGTTGGTGAGGAGACATTTTTAGGTCTCTCCAGAGAAGCTCAATTGGGTTTAAGTCAGGGCTCTGGCTGGGCCTTTCAAGAACAGTCACAGAGTTGTTGTGAAGCCACTCTTTCGTTATTTTAGCTGTGTGCTTAGAGTCATTATCTTGTTGGAAGGTAAACCTTTGGCCCAGTCTGAGGTCCTGAGCACTCCGGAGAAGGTTTTGATCCAGGATATCCCTTTACTTGGCCACATTCATCTTTGAATGAATTAAGAATTAAGGCCAAAAAGTTCTATCTTGGTCTCATCAGACCAGAGAAACTTATTTCTCACCATCTCGGAGTCCTTCAGGTGTTTTTTTAGCAAATTCCATGCAGGCTTTCATGTATCTTGCACTGAGGAGAGGCTTCCGTCGGGCCACTCTGCCATAAAGCTGGTGGAGGGCTGCAGTGATGGTTGACTTTCTACAACTTTCTCCCATCTCCCGACTGGATCTCTGGAGCTCAGGCATAGTGAGCTTTGGGTTCTCTCTCACCAAGGCTCTTCTCCCCCGAGACGGCCGGACGGCCAGCTCTAGGAAGGTTTCTGGTGGTCCCAAATGTCTTCCATTTAAGGATTATGGAGGCCACTGTGCTCTTAGGAACCTTAAGAGCAGCAAAAATTGTTTTGTTACCTTGGCCAGATCTGTGCCTTGCCACAATTCTTTCTCTGAGCTCTTCATGCAGTTCCTTTGACCTCATGATTCTCATTTGCTCTGACATGCATTGTGAGCTGTACAGTCTTATATAGACAGCTTATATAGACAGGTGTGTGGCTTTCCTAATCAAGTCCAATCATTGTAATCAAACACAGCTGGACTCAAATGAAGGTGTAGAACCATCTCAAGGATGATCAGAAGAAATGGACAGCACCTGAGTTAAATATATGAGTGTCACAGCACAGGGCCTGAATACTTAGGACCATGTGATATTTCAGGGACATGTTTGCATTGTTTTGTTTATATGGCACTTCACATAAAAGAATACTTTACGGCAAGCAGCATTAAATAGATATTTAAAAAAGAACAAGTGTCAGTACTGCTTTCTAGTAGAATTACAAGTTTAATTTCTTTCATAAAACAGCTGTCCACTGTGTTTATGTTTTTACTCTTAACATACTTCAATGGACTGAACAGAACAATTGAACAAGCGAAGAAATTATGTAAACCTATTACGTAATTGCTATGAATCAATGGTCATTTAAAGGTGTTCACCAGCTGGAGCAAAGCTTTCCAGAAAGTTCACCTTGGCCACTTTAAAAAAACAAACACAAAAACATACTATTTTGTCCAGATTTGTATTTATTTATGTATTTATTTATTTTCAAAATGATGATACACTAATTCTTTTTTAAGTATACATAAACACACAGCGTAGACAAAATAGATTAATTATTAAATTATGTTTATAAATATTTTATTTTAATTAAAGCTGGGCACCATAAAACACCAAGCAAGACGTTTGTCCTCTTTGGAAAAATTGTGTATTTCATTATACTATTATAATTAATTAAATTATATTTATATTTATAACCTCAATATGTATATTATAGTGGAAGCATTGTTAGGGGCCTGTTCCATAAATCGAAGTTTACCAAATAAGCCAGGCTTATGGTAGATAGTCTGACTTATATTAAACCAAATTAACTGGCAATAAGTCAGACTAACTGAAATAAACCTGGCTTAGTTGGTAAACTTGTTTTATGAAACAAGCCCCAGGTTGCAGTCTTCGTGCCATGTTGTAGCGATGGGTCACTAGGTTTTGGAAGTCCTGTATTTTTGGGTTTCTGTCAAGCATGACTGCTACTGGAACATGGGAACAATGTGTGCCTTGTTCTTGGGGCAGCTCTATTATTTGTATTTATATTGTTTACTTTAATCTCTAAACTTTGAGTGTATTAATTAAAAAAGGCTTTGCCACCCCCTAGTATGGTTGAATAGCATGGCCTACTTGGCTCAGCTTTCACTACCCACTCAAGGTTGATACTTTTTATCTTCTTAACACAGAAACCTCATTACCTTTACTGTGGCATATGAAAAGAGGCACTCTCTGCTTTGTGATCAATAAATCAGATGGAGTTTCCAAGTTTTATCAAGTGCCCAATTTTGTGTTAACATAAACAAACTCAAAATAAATTAAAAGCTATTTGCATTTTAAAACAGAAAATATAAGCTTTAGTATTTGATGCACAAAAATGACCTTTGTTGGATGGGTGCTGTTAGCTCTTTAGATTTGGTGTGTGCTTCCTTTGCTGTGTAAAGATGCCTTTACAATATATTCTGACAGGCCCACAGGAAACATGAAAGTTACATGATAAGACTCAACAGAGAGATTAAAGAACTGAACTGGCTGGATCTTAAGAAAGAAGTTTCTTAAATTCAGTATAAGAATGTGAATATCTTAAAAAGTTCTCAAATATTTACTAAGAAAATGCCACTCTTTGGTTATCAAATTCCATAGCATGTATTTGGTGTAATCCAAAAGGCGCAAAAATACAATATTTTTCACATTTTTTTTAACATAATTTTTTCTCCTTTAAGCCCTGCCTTCCTAAAACAGGTCAATTTGTGCAAAGCACAACATTCTTGAATCCAACATTTGTTGAATCCAGTGGAGAAAGATAATTACTGATTATAATGACTTAAAAAGTACTGTATTTTTACGTGTTGCAACTTGCATTGCATAAAATTGTAACATGTAAATTGTTTTTATGTTGTCGTTCTTGTTGCTTTTGTGCAGTAGATAAAAAAAATAAAAAATGTTATTTAAGATTATTCCATTTTGCGGGAGTCCCGAAAATAATTACATTTTCCGTAATGTGCACTAACATGAGGACCTTACACCCCACACCTGCATTCACCCATCAAATCTTGTCCCGAGCCGCACTCGGTGCGAGGGGTCCCGCAGTACTCCCATGGGAGTGCAGGTCTCTGCACTACCCTCCACTGCGCAAAACTCATGTTTGAATAGTAAGTAGCAGGTTCTTTTAATGTTCAAACAAAACAGAAGTCAGAAGCACCAGACTGTCCTTGCAGAGTTGGAATTGCTCGACTTTATAGGATTATAGGATTTAGGAATCGGTTCTCCTAAATGCATTAAACACACTCTAATATTTGTGTTGAACTGTTCTGGAACAGTGTTGGAAACACAACTTAACACTGATTTCTAGTTGTGTCCTCTTTTGGAAGCACAAACAAAGTAGTTTCACTTTCAAGAGCAGGCAAATGATCAGCCCCCGAGTAGCTGGCAAAGTTTTCAATACACACCATCCATCACAAAATCTGTAGCATTCTAGGATACCTTTCATACTGCAACATCTGGGTCTGTGCATTTAAAAACCTTACTTGTTTACATGCTCTCCAGAAACAACTGTCAGCAAGATCACTTCATCTCAATATCAGCCTAACTCTTGGCCACTGCTTCAAAAACAAATTCTTTTTTTTTACTGATTTGACAGTCTGATTTGTTATGCTATTTGCGAAGTACTTTATAGCAGCCCATGTGTTTTACTTACTTTCCCACATTTAAGGCCAGTCTGTGGGTTTGCTGGACCCTGGGGCAAATTAATGAAAATGGCTCCTGGTGTCATAAAAAACATCTACTGCAAACATCACAAACTGTTTCTTTAGCAAAAGCACACTGTAACCAAGTATATAAATGTACATCCAACAACATTTTAGGTTGCTGTTTATAAAATTGTTTGACAAAATGTGTGGATACAGTCATCATCATCCATTGTTTTTTAGATATTTTTCACATTTGTTTGTTTTTGGCAAATCACTGTAAGGTGTGGACTGGCACCGACTTCCTGTGATACTTACCTGGGATACTCACCTGAGCGAAGGAGCCTAGCTCTA
>JAUMHG010000060.1:3294996-3310164 GCA_032359395.1 Enteromius anoplus
AACGTTTACCATCCAACCTGACAGAACTGGAGAGGATCTGCAAGGAGGAATGACAGAGGATCCCCAAATCCAG
Source organism: Enteromius anoplus (assembly GCA_032359395.1). NCBI lineage: Eukaryota > Metazoa > Chordata > Actinopteri > Cypriniformes > Cyprinidae > Enteromius > Enteromius anoplus. Next base: position 3,295,070 of record JAUMHG010000060.1, read on the forward strand.
GTGTTTAATCTTTCCCAAAAAGACTCATGGCTGTATTCGATCAAAAGAGAGCTTCTACTAAATACGGAGCAAAGGGTCTGAATACTTAGGACCGTGTGATATTTCAGTTTTTCTTTTTTAATAAATCTGCAAAAATGTCAAACATTCTGTGTTTTTCTGTCAATATAGGGTGCTGTGTGTACGCTATTGAGGAACAAAAACAACTTAAATGATTTTAGCAAATGGCTGTAATATAACAAATAGTGAAAAATGTAAGGGGGTCTGAATACTTTCCGTAACCACTGTATGTGTCACTCACTGGCAAATAAAACCATTCTCCCATCTGACAAAACTGCCATTCTCTGGGTTCAAACTGATTTGATCTGAAACTGTATAATATAAGCATCTAATAACTGGCAGCTTTTTAATGTTCATATGAGAGCCGTGCAACATAACGTCAAGCTCCTCAGTACATCACAAGAACAAACCTTTAATTACCCCACTGTGTGCAATCATCCTGAGATCGGACTGTTATCTTTATAATATTCAAAACATCACAGTGCTGACAGCGTCTTGGACTGACCGAAGATGATGACTCAACTCTGCAGAGGGTGCAGGGGGCATCTCAGAGGAACTAAAAGCTGTACGACGGACAGAGTTTCATGAGAACACAGCCTTCTGCGCAGTTGCTCAACCTTCATTACATGTGCTTATTGTTTCAGGCCAGGACCCATTGTGCAAGCAAACCCCCGTCTACTTGATTCTGTCAGTCACAACAGACAGTCCAATCACCAGTCTTATGCAGATCACACCCCTGACAAACACTCATAGTTTGCTAAATGAGTTATCTGTGCAACTCTGGCAAAAGTCTTACTTTCTTTCTAAAGAGCCGGTGCACTGCTTTTTTACTGTTCTAACCAGGCCACTGTACTGCATTATAAAGTCTTGCTAATACATGTTTTATAGTCTTTAAAGAGTTAGTTCACCAAAAAATGAAAATTCTGTAATTAATTACTCACCCCCGTTTCGTTCCAAATCCATAAGACCTTCGTTCATCTTCAGAACACAAATTGAAATCAGAGAGCTATCTATTCCTCCATAGACAGCAACACAAATGAAATGATCCCAGATCCAGAAACATAGTAAAAACAATGGTAAAACAGTCCATATGACATAGATGACTCAAGTCATCAAAGTAAACAAGAATAACATAATTTACTCTTCTCCAGTGACTTAAGTTTTTCGCCATTTTAACGCACCGTACACACAAGCTTTGACGTATTTGATGTAATCATACATCCGGATTAAAGCACGCACATGTGAGTAATCTACGGCTGTTTGCGACTAGAGGAAAGGTCACGTTAACACAGAAATGTTCTCTAAAATTCCAGAAGACGTTATTCAGGGGAGTTAAATTTTGTTTTTTTGTTTTCTTCGTGCTAAAAAAAAGAATCGGCACAAAACAGAAGTTCAGTCACTGATGTCACCTGGACTTTGTTTTTACCACGTTTCTGGATCTGGATAATTTCAGTTGTATTGGTGTCTGTAGAAGGACAGATGGCTCTCTGATCAGAAATATCCTAATTTGTGTTCCGAAAATCTTATGGGTTTGGAACGACACAAGGGTGAGTAATTAATACCAGAATTTTCATTTTTGGGTGAAGACCATTTCCTGACCAAAAACTCCAAGTATGTCCATAAATCTGCATTTAAGGGGGTTTCTTATAAAATACTTTGTCCAATGACAGAGTAATATGAATAGTCAATTATATGTAAGCTTTTTGTCACTGGTGGAGCCAACAATAATGAAGATTTTTTTTATATATATATAAAATAATGAAGATTTTTTATATATATAAATAAACATTATTTTTTTGTCGTATTTTGCCCTGCTTTATAGGAATTATGTTTTTATTTTTACCAATGCACTACAAATATTTATAATTTGTGTGAAATATTAAAAAAAATTTCTGCAGGAAATTCTACAGCTATACAAAGTAACTCCGTAAAGTCATTAACACACAATGGTATATACAGTTGTTAACACATTCTTCTTTCTCGTGTTTTTCTTTCTGGTGTTCTTTTTCAAAACTATTAGAAGCCTTTTTTTTTGTAAATTCATACAAGTTTAAAAAAGGATTCTCTTGATAATGTATCAGCTGACACTGTAGAATACATCACAGAAAAACATTTTTAAAATCATATGCATAAAAAGGGATGAAATTGGGATGAAAAATATTTTATTATTTGAAACCCAACAAAATTTATTTTGAAATATTATCACATGTGGATTAAATGGCCAGATCCGTTTGGGGTCACTAAATAAATAAAGATTAATCAACATTATCTGATCTGTTACTAGAACCTCTAGGCATTTTAGAGCTGTCAGAGGCGCAGGATTGAGAAACACTAGATCCGAGTCTAATTTAGTGGAAAGTCAATTTAACTTGTTTCAAGAGTCAACTGTAAACTCAAAAACGTTATGTCATGCTGACTCAAATAAAATAGGGGTTAAAAGCATATATCCAAATGGGGCACTTTGTAGTAAAATGTAAGACATGTGTGGAAAAGGATGATGCCAGCATTTGTGCTATGCTAGTTAAAACGGTACAGCTGTAATGAATCCAGCTCAGCTGCGTGTGAAACCACAGCAATAGCTGGAAAGAAAGAACAAGCTCTTTTCTGTGTTGATATGAACATGACAAGCTGTATTTCTCACATGTAATCCAAATTAGACCTCTATAATGAGCTGTAAACTTTCTGTGGGATCCACTGTAAACTACAGTTTTCAAAACTAACATTATAAACTATTATTGTACAACAAGTTAATCGATGCCCCCCTCTTACAGTGTAAAGTGGTTTAAAATATATGAGTTTACTGTACAGAGTACAGTAAAGAGTTAGGGATAAAAGCTTAAGCTGACTAGCATCTGACGTCTAACAGGCTAACATCTCCCCCTAATGGCCTAAAACATTAATAAAGGCACAGCACCTCCAGTGTTCAATTGGATTTAATGCTAAAAAATGCAATGCTTCAAGCAAGTTTAAAGAGTGGAGATGGGTCACAGTTACATCAAATAGCAACAAGCAATTTAAAGAATTAAAAACACATGCACTTGAAATTTTATACATAAGCTGGCGTCCATATTTTAAGTAAATACCATGAAATGTATGTTACATGCGCAGTTTTAAGTATAAAATTTACAGGGATGCATCTAAACAGTTCTAAAGGCATCACTTCATTATTCTTATTCAATGCCATTTTATTTTGACTGTGCCTGATTTTATTTGTTTTGAATGATCTGTAACTAAACTGTTGGTCCGGGGTTTGCTCTGTCCCCTCTTCTCTCCACGGCCTCATAAATCCCGCTTTGTATTGGGCCCCATGCTCATGGGTCAGCTGCCTATGGAAATCTACCCAGTCTTCTTGGCACACACTGGGACCCCTGAACAAAAGGGGCACCCAGAATGCCACCTGGACTCTGAAACAAAGTTTCAGGTCAGCCTGAAACATTTGAAAAATATTTATGCCTTTGTGCATGTTGTTTTACATGAGCAATGAAGCTCTAAGATTGGTTGGGAGATCAGACATAATGAATAATGATGATTGCTCGATGGCCCTATCTGTACAGTGCTTTATTCTCACTACACATTACATTACGTTGATCAGGTTTTATGGATTTACAAACTTTTTCATAAATTTGTTGTTGGTTTTTCTTAGATTTAATATTGTTGGATATATAAACTATCATAGAATTGGAATATAGTTGTATAATTTTCTGATAACGTGAAAAAAATAATTTTCTTCATTGTTAATTTGCACTTTCTTTGTAATTGTTTGTGAAATTTACAGACTGGAAAGTAAAACTTGTTGCACACCATGTTTATTATAAATGTAAAATTATTATTAATCCTTATTTATTTGCTTATTTTTATGAAGTATTAAAGTATTTTTTTGCCATGCTATTTTTCATAAACATGAACTTGGCTTGCTTGCTTTGCACTCAACAAAATTTGGTTACAGAAAAATGAAATGAGATGTAATTCTTAAAAAATTTCTTACAGTATTTACCCTTTGCCTTAACATGCAGACCTTTTGAATGCATTGAATGCAGTCAGGGCTGCTCGTCTCTGCAAGCATGTCTTTACGAACATTTTACTACCAAAACGGTGTGCATTCAGCAATGATAATCCTCTTTTTCACCACATTATTCAGCCGTCAGACCATTGAATGGCTGCGGAGCTCATGCACTGAAAGACCTTCTAGGGTGGCATGATGGGCGGGGCTACTAAAAGTGGTCACATAGTGGGTTTACCACGCCACAGCCAATCCACGGCTAGTCTTTATTCTCTCACCCTGGGGCTTCTCCACAGGTGACTAAAGGGGTGAAATCGTGGCCCTCTTTCGTGCCTTGGCCTTCAACCCATCCTCACACTCAAACACACACACACCAAACGGCATAAATGGCACAGTCTTTTATAGTCTTGGGACGGTTCTTTGAGACTGTCATGGTTCACAGCTTGTGGAGGCAGAGCAATGAGTCTGAACCCAAGTTACCACTCATTCAACCAGTGCTGATCTGGGAAAGACAATGGAATTAAACCTGAATGGCAAAAAGGGGAAGTGATGCTTTTAAATTGGATGGAGAGGCAGCTGAGTTTAAATTATCCACTAATTAACTTAAAGTTCAGCTTCAACCACCATTGACTAAATAGGGAAGAAATGTTTATTTCATTTGGGGTGGTCATTTTTATGCTATCTAGTTCTAAATAAAATAACCAGTGAGGGTCTATATATTGTGTACATTATCTCATGGAGTAATTAAGTCTCCACATTTAATTAAAGCACTTAAAATGCACAGAATAAACACGTAAAATGTTACAAATGTTAAGCCCCCAAATTGCTTCCTGGCTTTTTTCATGTGTTCATCTCACACGGGAGATTATTTGACAAGTTGATTGTGAACTCAAAATACAAATACATGCACAGTTGATATCTGCACTTTGAATGACTCTTCCAGCAATCTGATAAGCCATGTCTTCATCTCCTCAGGTGCATAGCACACGCATAAAGTAGTATACAGCGACCCTGTGTGGTCACCAGGGGAACATTCATATGGCTGATGATAAGGGAATGTCATGAGCTGTAGGTACAAAAAAAGATGAACGCAGTAATATGATATTAAATAAATACATTTCTTATATTTCACGACCATACATCATCCAACGATTTGTAGTAAAATTAGATATTTAATCATATTTTTCATATAATCGCTTTTATAGATCATCTTATTTATTTATCTGAATATTTCTTAACTTTAATTAGAACAAATATTTTGTTATGTACAGGCCTCTTGGGACAAAGAAGGGTCAAGGGTTGATGCAATCACAAAATTGCATTTCATGGCGATCTCAAGATAATAATAGCATCACGTAACAGACTCATAGACTGAAGAGAGAGTTGAGCGGAAGTGAGCAGCTTGGTCGCTGTGGCAACGGAACACTATTCTGTCAACGTTAGCAAGTTACAGAAGAGTCACAAATCTGACAGGCAGGTAAACCAACCGCAGCTAGACTCTTAATAAGCTTCCTCGTGTCTGTTTAAAATAATTCATTATCACACGTGTTGTTTACTTAAATGTAGTTCATTTTAACTTTATGTTTGATAACCAGCAGAATGTCTTCGGCGGTGGAGAGCGGCTCGAGGACTCCTCTCCTCCCAGACATCAACAGTCCCCATAAACACAGGAAAACACCGAAGTCAGAGTAAGGTCTGCTTATCAACGCTAAAACGGAAACGTTTTGCCTTCCAGAAATTTCCAGACAGGTTTTTTTTTTATTAAGTTTAGGTCCATCCCGGAATGGACAAATCCAGCTGCAGAGAAAACGCAGATCCCCAGCGAGTAAGATCTCTGCGTTCAGAGTGGTTTTGAAAACATAATGAGATGTTTGTTTGAAATGCTAACCATCAGTTCCATTCATTCTTGTTTCGGCTTCCTATCTCTCGAGGTTCACGAAGCCTCTGCGTCAGAGCGTTTGCGTGGATCTGCTGCGCGAGGGCTTTCCTCGCTCGTTCGCGCAGATGTTCTCGCTTCTGCAGCGTTGGCACGCGGCGGATCCGCGCAAACTGCGCACGCTCCAGCAGCGCCTCGCCTCCGCCGAGACCGCCGAGAGACACGGTAACGGCACAGCACCGCAATTCACATTTACACACACATTTGTATGTGATGCATTTCTACAGTTGTTGTATCTGCATGTTGAACTTTACAGGGCAACTTTTTACTATGTTCCCGTCCAGGGGCGGATTTAGTGAATTTGGGGTCTCAGGTCAATATAGAAATGGGGCCCTATATTTGTACACATTTATTGTTAGTTGCCGCTGCACAATGGTGCCACATAGTTATGTCCAGTGTTTCTACATTTTTCATGTGCATATTCTTATGGGATTCTTTCATTAACATTAGCATTTATTCATTTAGCAGACTTTTTTATTCTTTCGTGTTGCAGACCACGAAATAGCAATTGATTTACAGTTGAGACGCAAGAACAGAAGTATAATATTATTATTACTTATTATATATAATGACACAACCCTGTTTAGGCTACATTTCCATGTCTTATCTGTGTCCACATGCTGTATTTTGATGCAGCTAAATTCTTAATAAATCTGTTTCCATTTATACTGTTTCTGTTGTCATAAAATGGGATGAATATGAATTAGTGACTGAATAGTGACTTATTAAAACTACATAACCAGCTCTACCTTCCAAGATGTCCTGATTTATAATTGAATCGTCGTCTGAAAGGTCAAACAGGCTACACATAAGATAATGACAATCGTGTACTAGTGTAAACCGGGCCTCAGTGTTTCAACCGAAAGCGCAGCTCCTCTCATCCGTTTGCTGAACGAAGCAGACGCAGAGCTAACGCTCCTGTAGCAGTCAGCTTCAGATGCAGAATATTTTTGTTTGCTACAAGCAGGATACACAAGAAGCACTCGGACACATAGACGGGCCTTGTGGTAATAAACAAAGTAAATAGCAAGCGTTTATGTGTAATGTCGCTTAATGCGCAGCTTGCATTTTGGGGCCCCCTTAGCTTTCGGGGCCCAAGGCAGTCGACTACCTTTGCCCAATGGGTAAGTCTGCCCCTGTTGCCATCAATGGGCAAGCAGGTGAGAGACACAGGTCCCACGCTCGATTTCAATCCAGATTTGTTTACCCATTCTCAATAGGAAAGTGCTCAAGTTACATTGGTCAAAAAAGTTGTCCCATGTATCATCAACCTTAGGGTTAATGGAAATGTCCATAAAATTAAATAATGTCCTGGCAATGAGTGGTGGCTAGTACATTTTCCTGTTATTTTACTCCTCCTGTTAATGCTATGTAATTTTTAATAAAGGTTAAACAACAATAAAAAGTCTATACTAAGTACTTTCTGAACTTCCACTGCTATCCAGTGCTTCTGCTGTAAATATTAAAAGTGATGATACTTAGATGTTGCTTATTTTTTGGGGTCTGATTTTGTGATTTGATTGGTCAGTCTTTTTTATTTTTTTTAAATGAGAAATGAATGTATTAAACTGTTAAGATGCTTTCTAAATCTAAAACAACCATTTGATTTAGGGTTAATGATTTAAAGGGGCTTATTAAATAAAATCAGATGTGCTGTAGGTGCAGCTATTTGTAACTTGAATGTTACACTAACACTAACAAACAGACTCTTACCACTGTCTGTTCTACTTCTTTTCAACCTACTATTTTTCTTTTTATTTATTAAAAATTGATCCTGAAACATTCTCTTCTCTTTCTAATCTATACATTTGTGTTCAGTTTTTATATAAAAAAGTAATATATCCTCATCCTGTACAGGCTTATCTAAATGTATTACAGTTCATCAGTACATGTACATTAATTCTCTGAACCTTGAGATGGATATTACATCAATGCTCTGCCTTTCTGTGTTTCCTGCTGTAGGACAGTATGGAGAAGCGTATGACAGCCACATGTTCTTGGCCAGGTTTTTCACAGAGGCAGAGGAGAAATGGTTAAAGCATCATTTCATTCAGCTGGCCCTTCTTTCAGCTCGTAAATTTAAAATGGACTCTGGCAAAAGAGAGGCTGAGGCCAACCTACACATGGGCCAAGTTTATTTAGAGAAGGGTAACATACATACACACACAGTACTTCAATATATGAATCTGCCTCTGTCCATTTAGATTCAGATTTCCTACTTGAGTTCAAATAAGTGTTTCTTTTAAATTGTGGGGAGCAAAATATGATTAACCCCAAAGCAAGGAAAAAAATGATAGGTTATATGTAGAGATGTCATATGTGTGTGTGTTACAGGTCAGTTGGAGCGAGCACAAGAGCATTATGAGGTGTTTTATCAGCTGACCATTGGCCGTACATGGCAGGACCCCAGCGGCCGCATATATCACTCACGCTCATGTGAAGAGCTCCAGAAGGTGTTCGCGCTGCTGGGACAGAGACTGCATCAAGAACAAGACCTCACACACGCCATTAAGATGTTCAACAAGGCCTACCAGATGGCTAAAGAGTGTATGCACACTTTATTAACTCTTGACAGTGATTTAACGTGACATGATCAGAGATACAAGCAGCCCAGCTTTATGACAAAGCTTAGTGAAATGTACCTGTAAAATGTTTAGTGTAGAATAGGCAAGGTGGAAGAGAAAGGAGACTTTTCTGTTCAGTATAATTCAAAACTATATAGTAATATTATCTTATAGCTTATAGTTAATAAACTGTTTATACACTGTAATTAATCTATTCATAAATTCCATACAAAATTCATTCATTGTCAGTAATTAAGAGCTATTTTTGCTTTGTTGACAACTGTAAATAGTTCTCACTTTAGATTAGCTCATGCAAAAATGTCATTAAATGTGTGCTTTAAGCCAACTAATATTTATACATTAAACTAATATTAATATTAATTCATTAAAATGATTACAAATACATTAAGCCTATCCCCAAAACGCTTAAAAACACAACATTTTAAAACAATGCTGTCAATATGAAATACAAACACTCATTAGGTCTTGTATTTAAAATAGTTCCTGCAATTTATTAACTATTAAGTACTAATTGCTAATATTTTGCAAATGTCTCCAAAGTGCTTTGTTAGTGCATGTTTATTATAAAGTATTACCAGTTATCTTATCGTCATATAATGACATCTTATATTTATACTGGCAAAACAACCCGTTTATGATCAGATTTTCAAACGCTTGGCCAGTTGTGCGTTGCATGAATAATATTAGGGCAGTAGAAGGCACTTCTGTGTCAGATTTCCAGCAATAAAACACATAACCCTTTTTGCAGAGTTTAATGATTCTTGCTGTTGTTGGTTTTTGATCTGTTTTCTAGCGGGAGATCGAGGGTTAGAAGCAGAAGCAGCCTATAGACTGGGCCTGACGTATCAGAGCACTGGAGACCAGAAGACTGCTAAACAGGTCTGTTCAGAGGGATCACAAACTCTACTTTGCTCATTCTGTTATTGTTTGTTCTTTGAGGTTTTTGTTGCTTGTGTCAGTTTTTCAGCGTTTGTATGGAGATCTCCACAACACTTGAAAATACAGACAGCCTGGGAAGAGCATATGAAGCCCTTGCTAAATCTCTGCAGAGGTACAGTAGTTGCACACACACATACACATGACAACACATTTAAATCTGAGACCTAAAACCTAATATCTAAAATAATGACTGTGGAGACAGAAAAACACAATGTTTTGTCATGAAAAGGTACCAAAAATGACCAGTAAACATGGTTCCTACAAGTTCAGTTTCCTTGGAATTTTCAATTCATTGATGTATAAATTGAACTGAATTTAAGCTGCTTTGGATGAAACAAAAAAATAAATATTGAACACTACTTATGGGCTACAAAGAAATCTATGCATTGGACTGTCGATGGTGCTATAGAGCAGAAAATTAGATTGGACCTTTTTGGATTAGATTTCATGAACAATAACTATATACTCATCTAAAAATAATTATTTGATTATTTAAAGATTTGCTAAAAACATCCTCACCCTCAGGCCAACCAAGATAACATAAAACATATATTTAACGTCCAGAATATGCAGAACAGGAATAAAGACAAAGAAGCTCAAATATACGATTTCATTAGCATTTTTGGTCATGCCATAATTCTCATACTTTTATTTCATGATATATTTTTTTTCTAAATGTGGCTTAATATTTCATAAAAATATTATTTGAAAATGGACAATGATACTGTCTATTCTTTTGATTGCTGTATGTAGGATATGAACTTTAGCCAGAAGGTGGCAGTACAGTACCTGTGTCTACACGGTGAAAGTTAATTAGTTGGGTTTAATAGAATGACTTGTTAGTCAGTGGTTTTTGATAAATGACAATGATATTACAGTACTTACAACCTTATAACTAATCTACTTTCTTTTTCTGTTTCTGTGTTACAGTGAAGGCAAACTAACAGAGGCAACTGAATATTTGGAGAAGTTTGAAGAGGTTTCTCTGAGCAAACAGGACAGAAACCTTGAGAAAGCCTGCATGTGCCTCGGAAATGTCCTCAGCTTGAGAGTAAGAGTTTGTGTCCCAAACCTAGTGAGCTGCCCATCTAGAAAGCATTGTAAAGCATCATTAGCATGTGTTGTGTAAGATCTTTGTTTTAGAGTTATTAGTATTCCAGTGTGTCTGCATGTTTATTTTTGTAAACAGAAGCAGTATGATGGAGCTAATGCAAATTTTGTTCGTGCGTATGAGATTGCGAGTCATCTGGAGTCAGTGGCCAGGCTGCAGAAGGCACGGATGTGTGCGGGCAGCGCTCGGGCCACCAGCATGATACAGACTTATCACAGGCTCATAGAGACACCAGGACACAAGAACATCAACAGAATCATCAGCTGGAAGAAGAGTAGACACGACAGCTCAAGTGCACCATCGTGAGTGAGCAGTCAACTGAACAATTCAGAAGAAATCTCTGCCATATCAGAGGTATCTGAATTACTTTGGTGTGTCCAGTAATGCACAGACTTCTCTCTTCTTTCTTAACAGAGGAAGAAATGAACAGTGGAAGGCAGGTGTTTGTCTGAAGACTGAATAAAGTACTATGATCTGTTTCAAATCTGTCTTTTAGAAAGGTTCCATGTGGAAATGAAGTAAAAAAAAAAAAAAATGAAGTGTGAACTGTTAAATTAAAATGTATTATATTTTAAATTCATGTTAAATGCAATTAGATTCACTTTCAGAATTATTGTTTTTTTAAACACTAGTTAGACTTGAGTTACTTTTGTATTCTGTTGTCAAAAGAGATATGGTGGTAACACGTTACATTAACAGGACATGAATTAACAATTACTCGACTATCAACAAATGATGAGTTAAGACATCTATCAATCAAAAACTAACTTAACTATGACATGACTTACATGCTTTAATGGCACAAAATTGTTTTTAGATCTGCCACCTGCTGCAGTCACAAACATCAGTGAATGACAGAGAATGTCTTGCAACATTTACATTTAACCTAACTCATACAACAAACAATAATGCATTCATAATTAAAAACAAGTTAATCTCATCCTGTTTTGAGTGATTCCACTGCTGCCGGCTTACAATAACGTATTCATTATAATTAAGCTGACACAATTAAAATCATAGGGAAGATGATTATTGCTTTGGTTATGTTAGAGATTGGTTTACTGTCATTATATCATAATAATGCACGGAAGTCAGATGTTTCTCTTGTGCTCTTGCTCTTCTTTTGGGCCACTATTGCCTCCTCAAAATGTCAGCTTTTCCTCTGTGAGTTCATGTTACTTTATAGTAATTAATGAAGTTAGTAATAATGATTTAGGCATCACTCATGGGTAAGTGTAGGTTTAGGTGTAGAGATATGGTCAAGACTATATTTTTGGATTAAAATGTTGTCCCAGGGTCAACAGTAGTACTTGGCAAAATCAAGAGGTGCTATGTTTACCAACACAACAAAATAATGGTGTGCGCAACACTGATTATTAAAACAATGACTTAAAATGTTCTTTAAAGTAAAACTTAAAAAAGTGTGCTCAGAAATCATGAAATCAAGAATCAGAAGTGTGTTAAGTATGTTATAAAAGTTCTTCACCAAGTGATCATTTTGTCATTATTTGTTATCTTATGCACCTGATGCACATGACTTTCTGCACAAAATCTGTGCATTAATTTATTGGATGCATAAATGATTTATTAAATATTTCAAGTTTTACACATGTAGAGAAAGGTTTTGAACATTCCGATTGGCCAGACTCTTAATCTTTATGTTTGCCTGCTCAGTTCGTTTTAATAACACTATTAAATGAATAACATTAACAGATATTATAACACTGAATGATTTTATAACATCAAGATAAAAAAATATAATTACATTTGATTATATCTGAACAAAGTAACGCTTATGTAATGATGTTGATGTATGATTAATGATTAATTTTATCATCACTGCAAAGTGTATTTAGCAGTTTTATTTGCCCTAAGATGAAAGTTTATTTGAAAAAAAGGTGAGTTAAATTGTATGGACCCTTTTCACAAGACTGTAATGACGCGTTTAACATGAAAAGGGTCCATTGAAGCTTCAAATTTTAAGCACCTTACTGTAAATTATTAAATGGTAAGATAATGTAATATTAATTAAATGAGTCAATTAAGTGTACTTAAAAATACACATCTAAAAAGTACACTTGTTAATAATATCAAATTAACGAAATAATTCAAAGTACATTTTAAATAATTTTGTTTTAATAATATTTTGTTTTATTTATATATAATATTTTACTGTGTTGACTGGCATACTGAACTAAAGTGCGTATAGTAGGCTATAAGTACTTTATAGCAACTAATTGTAACTTTTGTTTCATTTTTCATGAATTATTTCAAATGTGCTAATTGCTTCTTCATCATTAATAGTTTTGTTATCCATGCTTTTGGAATTTAAGTTGAAGTTGTTTTATTCAAATAAGATTCAACAATATTGTAAAATTTTTTATTTACCTGGGGGAAGACAAAATATATTTTTACAATGTCACATCAACTAGCTCTCAGTAAACCTGATAGAAGTCTTTATTTATTTTAGCCTATAAAAGGTTTGTTTTGTTCAGTAGAAATCCGCCCCTCTGTCTCTCTCCCGCTCGCTCTCTCTCTCTCTCTCTCTCTCTCTCTCTCTCTCTCTCTCTCTCTCTCTCTCTCACTCTATCCCTCTCTCTGTCTCTCTGTCTGTCCCGCATCGAGCTCCATGTCAGCAGACCCCGAGCGCGCCAGACTCCTCACGTTATGCAGCTTTACGCGAGTTTCCCGCTGAGTTTAGGGTCTCTCTCCGTGAGTCATGTCTTTGCGCTCGCTTTGCTTGTGTGTTTGGCGATAGGGCTTAAATTATTGATAATGAGGAGAAGAGGGACGCGAGCCATGGAGCCTTTTCCAGGACCACCTGCACACTGGCTCATCGGACACGTCAAGGAGGTAATTAAATACCACGACCACAAACAACTCTCTAGCTAAGTTTTGGAGTCCACTCATGCTTTTTCTGTTGCTTTCGAACATCTGTCATTTAATTAGAATAGACTAATTTTTGAGTTTTACCCTACTAAAATTGTAAATATAAAAAAAAAAAAATGTTTTACCTAGGACCATATTTAGATATGTTATGCATTATAATATGTTATATAATAACCACGCACATGCAAGGTGTCATGTCCATGTTATGTTGCCTTTTTATACAGCCTAGGACTCTTCGTGAGTAGACTGGAAAAAAAAAATCAATGTAAAAACCATTTTCACTCCGAAATTGTTTGTATTTTTCTGTATCACTTACAAAAGTAAGATTTTCTTGTAAAACTAGTGATACTTTACAATGGCTATCTTTGAGTGATGAAACCTCATGTCTGAGCCCTTGTCTATTCATTACAACTAAACAATTACATAATTATATTGTGCAGCCTTGCACTGCATTCACATTCTTCAGCAGCAGTTGGAAGAATTCACAGAATTAAATTGAGAGGGTGATTTGTTCTTGAAACATGTTTTATTGTTGTTACACAGACCTTTTTTATATTCATAGTTCCACCAGGATGGACATGATTTGGAAAAGATTATGAAGTGGAGTGGACAGTATCCCTTTGCCTTTCCGCTGTGGTTTGGGCCATCACTGTCCATCCTGAACATCCACCACCCATCATATGTGAAGACCCTTCTCACCACTACAGGTGGTTATCTGTTTGAGTTTTACATTACAGGCTAATTATTTCTCTAATATTAACAACCACAACCAGAGTTTTATTTATTTATTCATGTACTTTTTCTGTTTTATTTACAGAACCCAAAGATGATTATGCATACAAGTTTTTCATCCCTTGGTTAGGTAAGATTGAAAGTGATTTCTTCATTAATCAATACTGTTAAGTTTACTTTTGAGTATTTGTTAAACTACAGGCAAGTCTGTCCTTGTGAATATTTAGAAAATATAATTATATTAAATAATATTTTGACGTTTTCTCACTCTCTAGTTTCTTTCATTTATTCACTAGCAATGTCCAGTGCATGGCACAGACACCTGTAAGGTTCCGGTTTATTTTTCCAGATGTTGCGCGTATCGCTTTCCAGCGCTTCTGTGAACATACTCCTCAGTTCTTCTAACTTTGGTTTCTAAATGTACTTTTTATGATTATCTCGTTTTAATCTTACTCCAATTTTAAATGATTATTATATTTAGATTATAATAATACATTTGAATGCTGATTCACACCTTCATTTGGATACTTGATTATTTTGGACGTGCTATAATTTCAATTATTTGTTCATTTTTATTTATTTATTTATTCCTTTTCTTATAGATATTTCTTATAGATGATATTATTAATATTATTATTATTATTATTATTATTGGTCCTCTTCCTGATTCCTCAACCTCCCCCTACCTCTTCATTAATATTATCACTTATACTTTCATTATTATTATTACTGTTCTGATTTGTCCACCTGTCATTTTATTATTTTATTTTCTTATTATCATTACTATCAAGTATTTATACCATTGTTATTGATCAAGTTGCTGATGTAGCAGTAGTAGCAGATATC
>JAUMHG010000060.1:3320109-3337680 GCA_032359395.1 Enteromius anoplus
TACAGTACTGTTCAAAGTTTTAGACACTTGTGTAAAAATGCTGTAAAATGAGGATGCTTTCAAAAATAATGCCATAATACCCATAGTTTTTCTGGTAGCTTTCCAGGTAGTTTTTTTTTTTTTTCTTTTAAGACCCAAAGCATTTCACAGCAAAAAAAAAAAAAAAACCTGCCATAATCATTATAAATATATTGTCTTGTTTAATCTATATATAATATACACTACAAAAGCAAAAAAACTGAACTATGCGCAGACTTTACTTATTCAAAGCACATCAACTGAAATCTCACTCATTACGTCTTGATTTCATTGCTCTCTGTTCTTCTGTACTAATGTTTCTAGGGAAGACCTCAATAAAATCCCTTATACCACAATGTGCATTAAAGAGTCGCTGCGGCTGTGCCCTCCTGTCCCGGGAATATCACGAAAGTTGACTAAACCCATGACTTTCTTTGATGGACGGACTTTACCTGAAGGTAGGCCTAAATTTCAGTTGGTTCCTGACACAAAGCAATCGTAAGACTAAATATGGCACATGCACAAGTCACACACGTACTATTAATGATATTTTATGGCATGTTTTGTCCTTTTGGAGCACACTTTAGAGCATCTTGAAAATGAGTTGATCACAGAATCTACATTTATACATCAGACATAAAAACCCAAATATTTTGTGAGAACCAAAAAGCATAAGCCAACATAGCTGTCCTTGATATCAAATTTCAGTTAAAGCGTTGTGTTTTGGACTCCAGTTATCATGAAGTTTGACAGACTGCTGCCTCCTGCTTAATGCCCTGTTCACAACAGATATGATGACCTCTAACTCAGAGAACATCTGATCAAACATTAACCTGCCTGCTTGTTGTTCAGTTACTTGTCATATGACACCCAATGTTATCAGGTCACCACAAAGCAGTGAATGTGCTGCAGACTGAATACATCAAAGTGCATTAATTTAAACAGCTTTTCTCTTCCATAGGTTGTACCATTGGAGTTAGCATTTATGGGATCCACATGAATGCATCAGTGTGGGAGAATCCATATGTATGTGTGCATTCTTTTTTCCTGAAATATCACTCATTGCGTAACACAGCTCTGTTACTACGGAATAATGATAATAATTTTTAAAAAAAGCAGTGTGCTCGTGGAGTCCAAATTTGTGACAGTGCATAATTTGCACATAAATAATTTTAATAATTACAAAATATTTGGCAGCAAAACAATTTGATTTGAATAAATGAAAATGAACAAAAATTTAATGAATGTCTTAGTATTTACTTCTTATTGTATTGTACTGCAATGGAGCTGCATCACCAGAAACCTGATGATAAGGGTTTTTTTTTTTTGTTGTCACACATGATCAGTGACAATCATTTACTTTCTAGAAATTGTGAAATCGCAACCAATTCTATAACCATAAATATTTTTTTAAACAATCTTTTCAGAGATTTTGCTAAAAATCAAAATATCAAATTATTTCCAAATTTACATTAGATTTAAATATTATTTTGTTCTCATCATTTTGGACCCCACAGTAAGATTATCAAAATACTCATCAGATTTTAACCATACACCTTTTATTTTATGTTTGCAATATTCCTTATGAGAAGACAATATTATAAGACTTCATAATATTATGAAGTATTAAAATGTGTGTATATATATAAAACATATTTATTAAATGAAATAATTACATGAACTGGTTTAAGTAAAAAATAACCCAAATTATACAGTATGTCTTATTTAGGACTCTACAATTGCCAGATTTTTTTTATGTATTTTAATTTAACAATTTTATTTCTTTGATACATTTCTTTAGTATGTTGTGTTGTCCACAGGTATTTGATCCGTTGAGGTTTCTGGCAGAAAATGTTGCTAAGAGGTCTCCACATGCTTTTGTGCCCTTCTCTGCTGGACCCAGGTTTGTAAAAGAGACATGAGCGGTTTAGCAAGTGGGTCATTTACTCACATTTTAGGCGCGCAGAACAGAGCTGCTCTTTGATTTGGAGTTTCGACCTCATTTCAACCCTCATGAGAGCAAACAGCAACAAGAAGACATGGCTATGCTGACTATGCTGATTCTCAAAAAATAAACTCACAATTTGGACTTTTGTACTATGTAGATTCTGACAGAAAAAAAAAGGAGTCAACATTGTCAGGAAAAATGTGTTGGGTCTTTTGGTAAGACTTTTAGCTGTAGCTTAGCATAAATCAATGAATCAGATTAGACCGTTAGCATCTCGTTTAAAGAAATGACCAAAGAGTTTCGATATTTTTCCTGTTTAACATCAACATTATTTATATATGCATATGATTAAATACACTACTATAAAAAGGCCCATTTTGTGAAGAAACTTTTCAAAATTTTTAGTTCTTAAGTTTAATGCAAACAGATTTGCTTCATATTTGCTACAGTGTTTATGTAAAGAAAGAAATTATGTAAGAGTTATGAATAAACTGCTAATGAAGCTTCTGATGTGTATTTTATTACAGAAACTGCATCGGACAGAACTTTGCCATGAACGAGATGAAAGTGGCAGTGGCGCTGACACTGAAGAAATACCGGCTGATCAAAGACCCCCAGCACATCCCCAAGATGATTCCTCAAGTTGTGCTCAGATCACTCAATGGAATTCACATCAAGATCAAACCACTGGAAAATTATTCATGATCAGTAGCGATTACATAGAGCATGTTTGACATGCTAGGAGGTGTGTTTGCCTTAATGGCTTCAATTAAATATTTAATACACAGTTAACAGCTGGAACTGGATGATTGGTAAACACTAAAGCGGCCCACCTGTGTGATGAATCAGTTCTAAGCCCTGATCATACCATCAGTATGAACTAATTTTGTCATCGGTCACTTTTACTCATGACACCGGAAGTAAATTGATGTACTAAATGATTTTATTTGCCTCAGAATTCTAAAACTAGAGATTTCTAATATGGAATAAAGGAAGATTGACTTATAGTGTATGTTTATTTCTTTTTTTCTTCTTTTTGATAACTACATTGCCTTTTATGTACAATGAAATGTACACTTTTAGTGGTTTCTGTTAGTTACTCTATGCAGCACTACACATTATAAATAAAAGTTCAGTTTTACATCATTTGAATTAAACTGAGGTGACTCTCATTTATGCACTCATTCACTCACCTAATGATTTATGACATACACTACTCCAGCAGTGTATGTTTTTCTTCTGTGAAACACAAAAGAAGGTATTTTATGAGAGTGTTTTTTTTCCTCTATGCAATAAAAGTTAACAGTGTATGAATGACTATGTTTTTGGAAGCCCCTCTGCTGGATCCTTTAAGCATCAACACCATAACAGCCTGTCTTCAACAAGGGTCCGTATTGAAGGAAATGAGCACTTGTTGGTCATGTCAAGATTAGAATTATACAATTAGGTATGACAAAATGTGATACCAAACAATTTCTGGACAAGAAAACTTTACATGTGAATATTTTAGCAAGGAACCTAGTAAATTATACAATTAGATCTGGCCAAATTATGTTCTCAATGCAGACTAATGACAGAAGAATGAAAGCCGTTCATCTTATTAGAAATTGGTGTAAGACTTTGAAACATATTTTTCCCGTGGCAGCTTGTTAAACCATAATAGTTTTTCAACTGCCGCGCTTGGGCAACCTCCAGGTGTCTGTACAGAATGCTCCGTCTGGTGTAAAAGCCCCGCGGACTTCTGCTGCACCACGTAGTCCCGTGGCCCTCCGGACCGGGGCCGCTCCCCCTGTAACGGGGCCTAGCGTGTCCTTCAGGGTGCCCTACGAGTCTGACATGTTACAACTCGCTGACCATCTGCTCATGTGGAGTCACAAGCGGCTGAAATCGCTGTTCACATTCCAGGGATACTCAACCGTGCAGCCGATCAGCTCTCACGGCAGTCCACCCACCCTGGTAGTCCAGCTGATTTGGAGCCACTTCGCAGAGGCCAAGATAGACCTCTTCGCCTTTCCCTTGAGTCTGCCCACGGCCTGTTGTACTATTACCTCCACGAGTCAGAATCACTCGGCAGGGATGAACTTGCACACAGCTGGCCTCCTGGGCTCAAGTATGCCTTTACCCCTCCCTGCAAGATCCACTTGAGGAATAACCTTCTTTCTCAGGGGATGGGCATGATTTGGCACCGCTTATCTCTGGAACCTGCACGTCTGGTTCCTGGACGGGAAAAGTGTATGTCTCTGCCATAGCATACCAAGATGCAGTGGACCGGGGTGTCCCTCGGGAAGCACCAACTCATCATCAGGTTCCTCAGAGGTGCGCGTCGGGTTAATTCCCAGAGACCACACCTCGTACCCTCTTGGGACCTTGCCGTCGCACTACATGGCCTGCGGTAAGCTCCCATCGATCCCCTCCGGTCAGCAGATCTGAAGTATCTGATTCTGACTGCGCTGGCCTCCATCAAGAGGGTGGGGGACCTATAAGCCTTCTCTGTCGACGAAGAGTGCCTAGAGTTCAGCCCAGCTGATTCTCGTGTGAAATTGAGACCCCAGCCCGGCTACGTGCCCAAGGTTTCTACCACGCCCTTCCGCGATCAGGTAGTGAACCTGCAAGCTCTGCCCCGGGAGGAGGCTATTGTGTCCTGTTACGCGCATTACGCCTCTACACCACAAGGCTGGAGTGAAGACCCAAGGTGAGTGGGAGACCGGCTAGTGCTGGCTTGCTGCGCCACTCCCACAGGATCCATGCGCTATTTCACAGTGTTCCCCTGTAAATGCCGAACCTGAGTCCTCCCTGCCCCACAGTGGGAACCAGGGCGAAGTAGCTCCGTACTGTGCTCCTACTGGGTCTCCTTCGCCCAGTAGGTTGTGGCTTAAATCCCAATATTCCACAGTCAGCCAGAAGGCTGTGTTTCCCTTCAATTATATCCATAATCTCATAGATAAATTTCATTCTTTTTTTTTCACATGCAGAAACTATGTGTTTAGTCATGTGCTCCGCTCCCCAACCACCTGCTTCAGCAGCCCTGTGGGCCCCCCATCCTGGGTCCCAGGGGGTTAGGAACCAGAAGCTCGGGATGGGACCCCACACAACTCTTAAGTGCTCTGCCAACATACCTTAGGTATGTTTATGATTTTATATACATCATGTGTGTCTGTTTTCCTAAGGATATTTCACATCACTACTATAAAGTCATGCTAAATGAATGACAATGACTGAGGAGAAATGAGAATACAGGGAACCCATGAGTAATTAATAAATAATTACCACATCATTAGGAAGGAATTACTTAGAACCTGGAACAGTATTCTAAAGTGAAAACACTGGGAACCAAAGAGTAATTAATAAAGAATTACCACATCATTAGGAAGGAATTAGAAGTACTGTAGAATATGATTTTTTACAATATAACTGTGACATAGGCTTAGAGTCATGTGGACCCATTTGCATGGCTTTATTCACATTATCAGCAGACAAAGGTAATCACCAGCAAACAGGAACAACTTAGATAATCCAAAAGACAGTTCAGTAAACAGGCAGTGGTCACAAAGGCAGGCAGAAAGAATCAGAGTCGAGACAGTCCTGGGTCATACACGGAAAAACAGATCTAACAGTAATACGTTTAGCTAATAACATTAGTAGCAAAGAAGAAGAAAGGGCCTCGACCTGACGGTGCCTCGCTGTTCATTAGTAGTTACTTAATTCTAGTTCCTCAGGAGGCCTTGCTGAATTTAATAGTTACTAATTAACTAATTATTACTTAACACGATTTAAAAATGTTATTACATACTGGGTAGTTAACACATATTCCGTAGTAGCCAATAGTAGTGACTTGAGGGTTAATAAAGAACAACCTATTAGTTCCACAGTAACTTCTTATTAGTTATGCAGTAAGTAAGATACAGTATTCTAAAGTGTTACCCACAAAAGTATCAAAGCTTCACAAAAATGGGCTACGAATGTGCACTTCACTAGTTCTATGTTAGTAACAGTCTAGTTTAGTTGATGTCTAATGGTTTTCGAGTGAATAAAGTCTAGCTGTTGCATTTAGATTCACTTAATCTTTATTTTTGACTCTGGACTCTGGTTTGAGCCGGTGCTGCCTGTTCAGCTCCTCCTTCAGACCCCTCGGCTCTCGCAGTGTTTGAGAGTGTCGATGAGCTGCAGCAGCTCTCAATCAGACAGCCGTTCTCCTCACAGAAGCTGTGGAGATCCTTTCAAGGATGGTCAAACCACTGCAGAAGCTTCAGGACTATGGGACAGACAGCACCTGCTAATTATGACCATAATATTGTGCTCAGTTTATGCGGTAAGTCTCACGGATAAGTGCTGCATAGAGAATAGAAAATGTCTCACAGGCAATCCATCAGATCTGCAGGTCCCAGCAAACACAGAGCCGAATCCACCTTGACCCAGCATAGGCAGAAGACAGGGGGGAGATACAGTATTTTAATCTCACCCACTTCATGTATTCTTAACTCGTCACCCTTGGCCATAAATCTATATTTACGTAGGTGCATCTAAAAAAATTGGAATCAGAATATTGTGAAAGTTCTTTTTTTTTCTGTAACTTATTTCAAAAGGTTTCAAATATTCTAGATTTATTACAAGTACAACATTTCAAAAGTTTTTCTAAAATTTTTATTTTGATGATTAGAGCTTGCAGCTCATGAAAGTCAAAAATCGAATATCTCACAATTTTAGAATATTTACATTTGAGTTTTGATAAATGAGCATCCCTACAGTATAAACTCCGGGTATCTCTTGTTCTTTGAAACCACAATACTGGGGAAGACTTGGGTCACACACACACACACACACACACACACACACATACATCAATAAACGTGCACGCGCCGCGCACACACAAGTGAGCACACTCTTGCTTTTGTTGATGTTGGTCTGTTGTGTTTTATCAGGTCCAAAGTCAATGTAGCCATCTACCAGAAGATTTTGGAGCACTTTATGTTTCCATCTGCTGACAAGATTCATGGAGAGGATCACAGAAGTAAGAAGCAGAAGTAGGCTGCATGCACTGCAGTGTGAAAAGAAAAAATACAAATCATTTCCTGTCTGTGCTAAATCCCACTTATTCTGCCCTTAAAGATCTTTTAATAAACTTTCAGTCCTTGATGACCTCTAAGAGAATGTTTACGCCCATGTAGAAAACAGTGATTTTAACTCATTTCATTCTGTATTTTTACATGTCTGGTCAAAAACCTCCCACAATCCTTAAGAGAGAGATGCACCAGTCAATCAGAGAAGTCATGGATATCATGAAAACGTGATCATGGAAATTGATTTGTTTGCGTTTTTTAATACACGCAAATAATTCGGAAGAAAGAGGGGGGAAAAAATGAGTATTTTATTTCTATTATACTTTATTTTAGCTAAACTAGCCTAATCGAAATGTCTCCTTTCACAAACAAACCAAAGCCACCAAATGCAGGTTTGGGGTTTGACATCAGTATCCAGAAATAAAGTATGCTGCTGAAGAACAGGAAGTGAGAAAGCAAAGGTTTTGTTTATTGAGACTGGACTTCCTCTGAAGGTGACTACCTTAATTCATCACTTTCTGGTGAATGTGTATTTCTGCTTGCAGCTGTATGTGACGATAAGTGTCTGTTCCTGCTTTTTTAAAAGTGAAGGCTTGCTGCAGCAATGAAAGACCAGAACGGACAACTTCTGATGATCTTCAAACATGAAATCACATGACTGCTGACATATTGACTGGTAGTCCAACCAGTGGTGTAGAAAATGAACAGCTCAGACATGAGAATAACATAAAGTAAGCAGCCACCCCCTATTGGGATGTAAAAACTGGCATCAGTTTAAATATATAAAAATACACTGGCTTTTATTGTGAATTATATGTACAAACATCAAATGTACCAAACAGAACAGGAGTATAAAACATTTTTTTCTTTAACAGTGAAGACCGTATACATTGAGCCCTGATGAAGCGTCCACTAACAGTTCATTTGAAACACCACTGCCCTCAGTTTGTATATTATGGGGGAACAGATGTATGAAACTAATACAGTGCGAAACCGCAGAGAAAAGATCTTCACAAGGTGAAGCGGTACAATATTGTAAGAGTTTTAAAACCAAATACAGGGTTTGTGGATCCATCATCTGCAATGATGCTCATGTAAAAGTGTAGCCAAATAGCTAGTTTGAAACTTCTTGGTGTCTAGAAATTCTCAACATTTTACATAAATAGTGACATTACAAAAAAAAACAGATTCTGCTGTTTGGATCCGGTTATGTACTTGTGTTTGCCTTTTACTTTCACTTTCAAGCTGGCATTTCAAAGAAACGGATCAATCTAAACGCATTAAATTACGTCATTTACTCACCCTCATGTCATTCAATGTTCCTATGAAACAGACCTAATGCATCATGTGCAAGCAGCTCTTTTGACAAAACTAAAATGAATGATTAGGAGCAGATTAATCTGTGTGAGGAACAGAGCGAGGTAACTTCACTCACTGAACTCTGCAGTAAGTACAACACATCTGGAATGACGCGAGTGTGCTATATCCTGATCTTAGGAGGCAATATCTTTTAAAGCATACACATTTCTTGCATTAAATCCGTTTCTTGTAGAGCATCTGAAATCGAGTCCGTTTGCCAGGTTCTTCAAGAGTTCATGAGTATAGAGGAGTGTTGTATTAGTAATACGCAGCTAAATGAGCAGAGACGGCGTGGGCTTCTTGCCAGGCCATGCTTCTTTAGCGTACTTCTTCTTGCGGGGTTCACTGAGCGGGTCGGTGGCGTAGGGGCCGGGTAACGGCGTGGGGTTGAGCACGAGCGGAGGCGGCGGGACCTCCTGGGCCAGGTCTACGTCCGGAGCCGGGTTGGGCAGGGGTAGCGGCAGTCCTCCCAGGATTGTGGCTCCGCCGGGAGCTCCTGGGGACTGTGCTTCATGACTGGCAGGGGGAAGGTCTCTGTAGAGTCCACCTTGCAAAGGAAACGCATGCATGTGCCTCATCACGGTTTCCTCGATTCCCAGAGCATTGCTTCCCATTCTCTTCTTCTGTTGGGTGAACAAACAAAAGCATGTAAGCATGTAAATCGCGCTCTCTTTTTGCATAAGGCAAAATGACTTGAGAAGTTACCTTAATAGGAACCACAGCTGTTGTGACCATGTTTCTGAAGCGTCCGACAGAGGGGTCGATGTCCTCTAAAAGAGTTAACAACAAACACTGTTACAAGTAGTGAGATGCTAAAGGCCCAGTCTTAGGCTATGTGATAGGTTTGAATGATTAGGTAAGGGTGGAGGTTTGGTGATCAATCACAACCTTCCTCCACCAATAAAAGGGAACTTCAATCTGTTGTGCAGGGTTCATGTCATTCAAAACAGAAATAAAGCTGATTTACATATAATTGATAAAAATATGAAAAAAATAAATAAGAACAAAACTGAACTAAAACTAAATGTGGGGGGGGGAAGAAAAAAAAAAAGACTGAAAATAAAACAAAATATTACATTTTTAAAAAAGCATTTAAATAATGCTGAAACAGCACAACAAGTCTTAAAGGGATCATGTGATCATTTCAGGTTTTACTTTCGCTCTGGAGTCTAACAAGCTGACAGTGCATTAATAAGATCAATAATATTGATCTTATTATTTATTTTCATAAAACCACCCAAATGTTTACATAAGGAAAGAAGGCGGGGGCTATTATTCACAATTATACTACGGGGCCGTTGAATGCTTGAATCTGATTGGCTGACGAACGTTCTGAGGTGTGCAATTATTTTCAGGGAAACGCACGGCGAACGTAGTTCCAGGCAGCTCTCTTGACCGCATTAAACTTCCATATCACTTCGCATAGTTAACTGTAATAACTAGGGATGTCCCAATCACGATCGGCCGATCTATAATGCGCGTTTTGTCAGTAAACGCGGTCCTGTAATCAGCGATAAATGCAATCAGGTGCGTGATTTCATATTGAGCCGTATTACACACGGCCATGGTTCACTGACGAGCTGCGCAAATCCACGCTGATAATGAACATGGTTTTGCGCAGCTCGTCAGTGAACAACGGCGGTGTGTAGTATATACGTGATCGGGACATCCCTGGTAATAACGGAAATTAGCATACAGTATACAGTACCTATACAGCACACAGTACACAGAGGTAGCTTAATTCATACAAGCTCTCTCTCTCTCTCTCTGTTTCTCTTTCTCTGTGTCTCTGTCGCTCTCGCTCTCTAATAACTTCATTATTAACTGTATTAGTCCACTATCAACGGCTCAAGCCTCAATTGCCAGCTTTAAAATGACGTTTTGGAACTTGCAAAAGAGTCGTTGGATGAGATGTGGAAGAAATAATCCTACTCACAATAGCGATGTAAGTGGAAAAAACGGACGAATCCCTTGAAATATATCATCTGATCGATGTCTTGAGGTGTGGCAACCGCTATTACATTTACATTTACATTTATTCATTTAGCAGACGCTTTTATCCAAAGCGACTTACAGGGGAGCAGTTGGGGGAACGGTGCCTTGCTCAAGGGTCTCACCTCAGTCATGGTATTGAAGGTGCATTATTAGAAAAATAATGCACACCCGAGGTGGTGATGCAATTATTCCTCACTTAATTCATTCAAATCTAGTATGTTATTTTAGTGTTCCCTTTATTTTTTTGAGCAGTGTACTTTAAATCATTCTCATTCAGTCTGAATCATTCACACAGTTAACTCACAAACTTTGTTCGGAGTAATTTGGAGTGATTTTTCTTTCCATTAAAAAAAAACTGTAGCATACAGTAATACTGAATGTGGTATAAATACTGTATAATAATGACATAAGTTGCCAAACTGTAACAGGTTTATGCAAGTTTTAAATGGTTTCACATTATTTCTATAAAGTTTTTAAAATGGAGTTTTGTCAAATTCACTCACTGGCTATAAATTTGCCTCCAAAAGATGGGCGCACACATAACAACTTGCAATATTTGTTTTTAATAAGCATGCAATGAATAAAACTATAACTGGATCTGTAACATTCCATACTTACAAGAAAAACAAACATCTTAAAATGTAGCCAGCTACTATTTCTAAAGTGTAGCATAATTATCTTTACATTTTCTGCCAGGTTTTTTTTTTTTTTTTTTGAAGGATGAGAAGAGAAAAATAAACAGCTGTACCAGACTGCACTGAAAAGTTATGAAATCCCACCATCATTGAATCATTTTCAATTAGTCAATACTGCAAATCAATAAGGGACCAGTTAAGTCAAGTAAAACTTTCGGTCCTGCTTTATATTAAAGTGTCCCTAATACCTGTGTACTAGGGTTGTACCGACAGACAATAGCATCGTGTATCGACGATAGTCAGAGCTATCAATGATACAAGATGTCTTTGTCGATAGTCAAGACAATATTGGGCTCATTCTCCTATTAATGTATAAAATTATTATTATTATTATTATTATTAAGCAGCCCGTTATTATTGGGCTACCATTATCGATTTGCCCCACTATTTCACTCAGCGCCGCACATACACGCAAGTTAGTGCTAAAAGTAACTGTAAAACTGTTTGTCTTTAAAATAAATCTACTTTTGATTTTCACCGTGTCTGATTTTTGAACTGATAACTTCTGCGAGAATGCAGCAAACTTAACGCGCTGTCCTATAATAACGATGTATGACTGCTGTATCCGAATATATGAACAAGCTGTTTTAAATATTTTTATATTTAACATGTCAGTTTTCAATATGTTTGAAGGTACAGTATTTTGGTGACTGGTGCTTCCAGACGCGCTCTCTCTCTCACACGCGGTTTAAAATCATCAAATAGCCTGTGATAAGTACGGAGATCCTCTCTCTTGCCCCCACCCACCCATACATGATAATATCATGTATCGGCGATCTCACAGGCTGGCGATATGACGATATGAAAAATGACCATATTGCGCAACCCTACTGTGTACTTACATAGTAACTAGATGCGTATGTTGTGTGTATCCACAGTGTAAGTACACATTGCTATATATTATCTACAGCTGTAATATTTATGTAACTACACACACGTAACACCCCTCAGGATGGTGTGTGTAAGTACAAACGTGTAACAGGACATTGGTAACAACACTTTTTTTTCACTTCACTACGTAGTCATGTAACAGGAATTACATAGCTACCTTTTGTAACAGCAGTATGTATAAGAGTAACTGGAACAGGGGGTGATCAGGGGGTGTAGTTGGGTAGGTTTAGGCATATGTAAAGTGGGTGGAGTTGTTCCACCTCTGTAATACCAGTGTATATACATGGTAACTCCTCAGGAACTGCCCACTTAATAAAAAGTGTAACATTCTGGACACCAACCAATTCATACAATTTATATGTAAAGCCTAACTTACTGCACGCTGCTGTGTGACATCAGAGTAATTTCATGCTAAATCCATAGCAACTGTCTATTTAATATAAAGTGTAACACTTTATTCACCAAAAAGTGCTGTTAGTCCTGTTACACATTTGTACTTTTATTAGCGAAAAGTGTTGTTACCAATGCCCTGTTACACATTTGTACTTACACACACCATTCTGTTACATGTGTGAAGTTACAGAAATATTACAGCTGTAGATACTATGTACCGGTGTGTACTTACACTGTGGTTACATACTACATACGCATCTAGTAACTATGGAAGTACACAGGCATTAGGGACACTTAATATAAAGTGGGACCAAACTTTCAAATGTGAGAGGGAAGATTGGCACTTGAATCCATTATTCTTAATAGCAAAAAAAGTGGGCGACTCACTAGCGAGTTGTGGGTTCAATGAGACAATGTGTCATATAACGCTTTTATAGTAGACTGAGAAAAAAACATGCAACCATGCTAAGTAATGCTAAGTAGTTGAAAATATGCCTGTTCAATGATATATCACATACTCCAATCCTCCCAAGATATGCAAATTCACCTCAATACCAGTGCATATGGGATTATGCCCTTATACGGGTACGGCAAAGAGATTAAGACATGACCTGCTTTTCTCACAATACCTGCAAGTGAGGCATGAAGCATCAGTAATGGTGATGAAAGCCATTACGATCAATTTTCGTAAGCCCCTGTGTGTTCAATAACGCATAGGTGCTGCTTATTTCCTGGCCGATTATTACTGTAAATTCCTGCCGCCTTTTGTAGGCTGCTTCCTGGCATGCCGATTAGCGGGGCGAGAGCCGCATGATGAGGAAAGAGAGAGAGAGAGAAGAGCCGGGCCTGGAAGCCAGCTTTCTCCAGAGCTGTGAATGGGGGATTAAGCTCAGGGAGCCGGGCATGGACAGGTGCCCAGCCGAGATGCAGAGCTTCCCAGGTACGTGCCCCAACTACATCTGGCCCCGTTTCCCCCTCTCACTGTTTTTTTGGCTTTATCAAAATACCGCTGGGTTGAGATTGTCAGAGGAGCTCCTGAGTTGGCAGCGGCCACCGTGATTAGTCATATTGAATTATGCGTTGCGAAGATGTCCCCGCATCCGACACACGCACACGTGCGACTTTATTTCCTCCCCGAACGCCCCTCGAACCGCTCTTTCCCGCGTTTATGTTTGGTGACAAGAAGACGCGGATGTGGGTAAACAGGATTATAGCCACGGTTCTGCTGTCACACACATCTCATAATTCGCATGCGTTCCTGACAGGCTTGGTGGCATTTAAAGTTACCTAACATTTGCCTTGGCATGCGCCACAGAACCAGGTGCAAATGAGGGCATCAGCCGGAGGTGAGCGGTGAACGGCTACGTTCCCATTTTTATTTTTTGCAGGCATTTGACTACCGAATATATGATGCATCCTTCGCATCGCTGTATTGTTTCAGGCAAAGCGAAGATTACAATCGTCTTCATTAATTTTATCTCGGACATAAACGTTTAATACGCCCACGATCACATGACTTCCAGGGCAGTTTAAATGACTCTAACCTGTAATTACTGATCCAGCACTCAATTAAAATAATTTGATTGAAATTATTCAGTGGTTTTAAATACAAGCCTCAAGCTACATAACAATACTCAGAGCCGTGACCGAGAAAATGTTTCTGTTTGAGAGGAAAAAAGCTTGTTCTTATCCATATGACAAAATGGGAATAAACGAGAGGAAAAAAACAAGTAAATAAATAAATATTTTGGCAAATTTATGCACTCATGCAAAATAACTTTTGCACCGGCATGAATTTAATTAATACACCAACAGTGTGGCAGCAATCATTGAATGCAGGCCATTATGGATTTGGGTGTAACCTCTCTCTTGATAAACAGACAGTTATAAAGCTGAGTGCCACGGTCACTGAACAACTATTAACACCAGCCATGCTGGCCATGCTCTGTTAATGGGCTGCGAAAAAAATTATCTCTCCAGCTGAAAAGGCCAACAGAAGGAGATCAAGGTTTATTATGGGCATTATTATAATGGCAAACGGATAGCACCGACTTGGTAGAGAAGCACTGAGAGAGCAGAAAACAGAAAACAATGCCTATATTCACTATATAACTGAGGCAAGGGGCTCTTCAGCTGTAATTCAGACAGAGTGTAGCAGGATCTGTCATTGCATTACAGGTTTAGAATAAATTTGATGTGAAAGTAGCCCAGCTTAGCAGTGTTTTCTCGGCATGTTTATTCCATGTTTAGCAGAATTAATCGTTTCAGATTCAGCCTTTTACAGGTCAGTTATCACCTCATTCTGTCAGCTCTGAATTAAACATTTGTAGGCTATGC
Organism: Enteromius anoplus; assembly: GCA_032359395.1. Taxonomy (NCBI): domain Eukaryota; kingdom Metazoa; phylum Chordata; class Actinopteri; order Cypriniformes; family Cyprinidae; genus Enteromius; species Enteromius anoplus. The sequence goes on from JAUMHG010000060.1 coordinate 3,334,803, forward strand.
ATTTATTTATTTGTAGGCTATGTATTTATTGCATCATTATACTGTAAGTCTATAAAAATGCTACGGTCTTGAATGAACCATTTGCTGTGATGCTCTTCAGATATTTGCTTCAAATATATATATAATTTACAATTATATTAATTGTCTTGAATAGTATAGCTGTCTATTAAAAGTAACAATGGATGGCTTAATTAATGCATGACACAAGATAGCAACAATCATTAACTGGACAAAGGCTTTCCTAGTTTCCTAATCTCCCTTCTTACAGGCAACCAAAGATGTGTTATGCTTATGTGTCACAATGATTTGCTGACTTTTTGTAATAGTTAATTAGCAAAATGTAATCTCATTAGCTGATTTGATGTCATGAGAACGCATGCTGCAGTTAACCTAAAGAACCAACATGTTCATAAGCCATGTTGAACCCCTGCAAATGGCAGTTTTTGGATCAATGGAAATTCATCTTTTGTGGTTGTTTTGTATAAATGTGACACACCAAAGACATCTAGGCTAGACCAAGGAACAAATACCATGTGATCCCATGTGTGTAAATAAATAAAACGCCTGCCTCTTTTCACATCGTTGTAATATTCGATCAGCCTTATTCTTTAAGTAATATTGCAGTTCTTTAAAAAAATTATTTATTTATTTATTTATTACTTATTTTATTTATTTATTTTTTGTATTAAACCTATAGAGACACTGGTATGTTTAATGTTATATGGATAACTATAGATATATGTAAAATTAGCTTTTTCTCTCTCTCTCTATTGCTTTAAATGACATTACAGATTAGTAACAGCTGAGGTAATGGTTGAAGTATGATATAAAACGTTTCATGCATGTGTGTAATTATAATAGGGCCTATGTAACCCGATATAATTCTTTATATAGCAGTCACACCATAACATGAAACATTTTGATGCAGGTTTGTAAGAACAACCAGTTATTACAGAAAGAAAGATTTAAAAAAAAAAACATAAAATAATAATATTAATAATAATAAAATTATATATATATATGTGTATATACACACGTGTGTGTGTTATAATGTAATATTATATTTATATAATAACGTATGATATTTTTGCTGGTTTTGTATGAAAGATGTTGAAAACATGAAGTTCGAAGATAAAAATCAACTAGTTTTATTCCAATAGGCCACACACACACAAAGAATTTTTCTGTACATAAATAAAAAAAAAAAAACACTCTTTAGTAAACTAAAGCCTGATTTCTTTCATGTCCTCTATGCTAGTATGCTACATATATTACATTCGTCTTTACTTCCCTAAACAAACTTTTTCCCCTTCTTCTGACCCTCTCTGTCTTCTCTGGCCCTCAGAAACATAACAAAATCAAAGCTAGATCAAATGCGGAGTGAGCAAGCGAGGGGAGGGGAGGTGGTGGGTGGCCTGGACCCTGTCCAGGGTGCTCCAAACCAGCTGGTCCCTGCTAGCAGCACCCTGATCTGGGCTGCTTCTAACCGCCAGCCAACACACAGCCACTCTCTCAGCTTCACTCTTGCAAGTGCACCACAAATTAGCTGTTGAACTGATGCCACAGTACAGCGCTATGGGGACTCCAGACGAAAGTTAGCTAGTGGTTCTTCCAACATAGTTTTGACTCCACTTCATGCAGCTTACTGGCGGCAGGAACTTACTGCTCCAATGGCTGCTAGTTCAAAAAGATTTAACAGAGGTTTCTATACTCCTTCAGGCTCAAAACACTTTCAGACTAATATAACATAAATTGTATAGTCTCTGTGACGTAAGGTAATCTTATTCTAATAATGCTTACTATTTTGGTGCTTCAGTAAATAGTAGTATTTTAGATTTAGATTTTCTTGCTTATGGTCACAGACATGCATTTTATTAACATGTAGTACAGTACGTCCTTTTAAGGCTACAAGTACTTTCTTTCAGTTCAATACAGAGTTAACTAAGCAGTTCGTAGGTTGATTTTATGCCCAAAAACTGTGCCATTGTGGAGAAATGAAAATTTTACTTTGTATCCAAACCAACACCAACTTATTGTGCATAGTTGTGCATTTAAATTGACCATTTGGTATATCCTTTTCTTTTTTTCCCCCTGATGTCATCCAAATTAAATAAACATGCTAATTAGTAACTCTTATTATTGCCGCCTCCTATATACAGTATCTGTGATATGTTCCATACCATGACTGAATGTAACAAACTGTCACAGCTGCAGTGGTAATTCATTAGGCACTTGTCACTGAGGTAAGTGCAAAAACAAGCTGCTCACCAAAGGCTCTTGATCCAGACACGCTTATGTCATCAAAAGCACTAACATTAATTAGGCCCTCATTAGATGCCCATCACATAGTGCACAGGTGCAGCTGATGTGTCTTACATAATGCGTAGAAGACATGTAGCAATGTGCTGTTGGCACTGAAGCAGTTAGCGTAATTTTAGCACAGCCTCCAAAGCACTGTTTTGAAGGCGGCTGAGATGTCAGAGCCCAAATTGGAACTAGTATTTCTAGTATTTTCATTTCATTTTCAGTTCAAGAAAAGAAAGAAAGAAAGAAATATATATATATATATATATATATATATATATTTTTTTTTTTTTTTTTTTTTTTAGATGTATTTCAAGTGTTTATTTCTTTTAATTTTGATTATAACTGACAACTAATTAAAAGACCAAATTCTGTATCTCCGGAAATTTGAATATTGTGAAATGGTTCAGTATTGAAGACACCTGGTGCCACGCTCTAACACCTGTAAAGACCTTTGAATGGTCTCTCAGTCTAGTTCTGTAGGCTACACAATCATGGGGAAGACTGATGATTTGACAGCTGTCCAAAAGATGACCACTGACACCTTGCACAAGGAGGGCAAGACACAAAAGGT
>JAUMHG010000060.1:3337780-3349485 GCA_032359395.1 Enteromius anoplus
GATCGGATTTTATGTAGCCAAAAGGATTTAATTCAATTAAATTTCTTTTAACTCATTTTTCCAAACCTTACATGTACCATGAAGAAAACGTGATGCTACAGAACATAAGCCTTCAACGTGGCTGTGGTTCAAGGAAATTAATCTGTAAACTAAAAGCACATTTGTTGATTTGAACACCCTGTGCATCTAGGTCTCTTCAGTCTCGTCGCTGAGGACCTGCCGTACAACACAATAGAGGAAATCGTGGGTTTGTGTCCTGTTGGAGTGGACGCCTGCGGCTCCTTCGCCTTCATATGCCAAAACCAGCTGACTATAGACAACTTCACGATACCCGCAGGAAGACAGCTCACCCTGCTGTCAGTGGAGGTGGCCAGAGATGGAGAAAGACTGGCACGCTGTCAGGTGCTGGGGCACAACATGGCCACTGCAGAGATCCTCCTTCCTCTGGCACTCAAAGGAGAGTTTTACGAGTGTCAAAGTGACCATGGATACTCTCTGCAAGAAATCATGTCTTCATCTAGACTGAGCTGCCGTCGCTTCCGCAGCAGAACTGAGAACAACAGTGGAAGCTCCTTGATCTTCAGCCCAGTGTATGAAGTCAGTGCCATCATGCATAGTAAGTACGACAGTGTTACTTGGTAAATATTTGTCAAGTCCTTTTCCCAAAGCCAAAGCTAGATCAGTATTTATCCTTTTTTTAGGATCACATTGGTTCCCTTGACATTTAGCCATTTGTTAGCAAATGCCATTTTAAAGACAAAGTAAAAGGTTGTAGAATGAAATATGAAAGTATCTTGCACTTATCTTGTGTGAACCACATACCTCATTTCAGGCCTTTAACCATAAACCCATTCAGAAACCCACTGACTTCACAGGGTTCACTAAAAAATACATCATGATTCATTTTCACCTTATAAAAAAATAACAATCATGAGCTGGTAAAGAAGTTCCATAGTTCCACTTCTCATTGAAACCATCATCGTGTTTAAATGCACAGGCTGGACAAACTCTTTGATGATAAAATGTTGCATGTCTGCTTTTTTTTTGTGCTAATTTCAAATGGTGCCAGTAGTGTTAAAATTCTGGTATTTCCAAATTAAAGTAGAAAGGAGTTGGTTTTGCACGCCTGGAGTAACTACCTGAATGCCTTGCAAACATGGCCACAGAGTTAACTGACTTTCCTTGAAAGCAACTTTGCAATATAATCAGTAAAGCAGTCACCAGCACTACCAAGCTTGGAAGAGCCAGGATCCATTTCTAAAAAACTCAGACTGTGTGCTCGTCTGAAAGAAGAAAGTAGATAGGAGTTGGACGGTTTGATGCTTATCAAAATTACTCAAATGTCCTAAATGAACTATGTCCTAATCCTGGCTTAGACTAAACCCTGTCTATGAAACCGGGCCTAAAACACTTGGACCAGCTTAAAGTCTTTGGGTTAACTCCAAGCCAATGTGTTGTGGAGTAGAATTGCTGTCTTCCATGATTGGGAGTACACCTGTTATAGAGCAAGGGAGTCCAGTTGTGCTCCTGGACTGCAATTATCCTGCAAAGTTTAGCTCCTATCTTAATTAAACTCATCTGAACCAGTTAATCAAAGTCTTTAGGAATACTAGGAAGCTAAACTCAGCAGGACACTGGCTCTCCAGCAGCACGACTGAACGCCCTAATCATAGAGCAGAGGTCACCACGTTCAGTGCTGGAGGGCTGGTGTCCAGCAGAGTTTAGCTCCAACTCTAATCAAATACACCTGAAGCAGTTAATCAAGGTCTTACTAGGTATACTTGAAACGTCCAGGCAGGTGTGTTGAGGCAAGTTCGAGCTAAACTCTGGAGGACAGAGTTTGATGACCTCTGTTATAAAAGATTAATGGTCTTGGAATAATATTTATTTGTATTTTTTACATATAGTGAGGAAGAACGTAGTCAAGTTCCCATCCAGCCTGGAAGTGGATGTCCAGGACGTGACAGAACAGCAACAGGATTTAGTTTTTATAACTCCGTTTTCAATGACGGAAGTTGCGAGTCAGCCAGCGCAGTCCTTCCCGACTATGGCGGAGATCCTTGATGGCCCAGAAGGCAACCAGTTTTTCAATTGCAGCTGGTTCCAAGAACTGCAAAAGAGCAGGCGGCTCGTGCTGCACGGGTGTGGCACAACAACAATGATCTTAGCCTCAACTCCAAAGGGGAGGAAGGGGAAACAGTACTTCATCATCTCGGAGCAGTATGGTGGACGGATGAGAAGGAGAGCAAGGGAATTTGAATCGGTGTACGAGCTCTACTTGGCGTTGACGCAGTCTCCGGGTCTGAAAGTAAGCGTGACCCGGCACTGCGAGGAGGTGGAGGAAGAGGGAATGCCTGCGCTCAGCGTCGGAGAGCAGCTGGAGGTTCTGGGGATAGCGCAGATGGAGAAATCCGGAGCTGCTCAGAAAGTAGAATGCTTAATTTGCAAGCGGACTACGGAGGTGGACGATGACGATGAGGACGACGAAGACGAGGAAGAGGACAGCGAGGAGGTCTCTCTACCGCTCTTTATGACCGGTCACTTCGTGGAAAAGCTTTCAGACAACAAAAAGTATAAAATAACAGATTTGATGAGCAGCACTTTCCCCCTGGATGTTAAAGTTGTGACTCGGGATAAAGACCTAGAAAAAGATCCCCTGATGGGGTTAGCAGCTGTTAAGCTCGAGGAGACTTTCACCGAGACCACGGTGTTGACGAGTCTACCACATAAACCAGACTGGTGCTTCGAGCTGCCAGTGCGCTGGATACAAATGTCTCTCTGTTTCAACTCCGATCCTTTGCCGCTGTCCCCAGATCGTCACGTAGAGACAGTCACAGAGATGACAGAGAAATTCTACTATGAATATCACAAACTCGTAAGCAAAATTGAGGAAGCACCTCCTCGTCCACCAAAGAGAAAGCCATCAAGTGCAGAAGTGCCCAAGAAGTCCTCCAAGTCCGAATCGAAAGCGACAAAATTGAAGAGTGCTGTGACCAAACAGCTCGACAGTCTTTCTCTGGGTCCGGCGTTGGGCAAACGGGCTCCTCCTCCACCTCTGCCCCAGGATGTAAGCATCAACCTTCATTCACCCACTACAACAGAAATGCAGAATTCAGATATGGTTTCATAATGAGTCATTCTTAGATCAGTGCCGTCTATTGCCATGTTTTCCAAAATTCCCCCTCTGTGGTTTTTGAGTGATGGAAAAAAAATGTGCTCACATATTTGCAAGATTTCCTAGTTAGTGACAGAAATAACTTTTCCCCCTATATTGACCTTTTATAAGAGCTGTGCCAACCTCATTGAACACATCACACAAAATGAACCTCGCCGAACACTAAAATGCTGAGTTGCTCCTACTGACAAAATTCTAATAATATTTGTAGAAAAGTGATTGTTTCCTCCTGAAATGAAAGAAAAGGTCCTAGTAATTCAGAAACCTCTTTAAAAGAGGTCTTAAGGTCTGAAACTGTTAGGAGGATGTTTAAGAGTTTCTTTAGCAGTGGAGAATAAAGACCAAACATAAAGAGGAAGAAGAAATTTGTTGAGTTAATGAAACGCTACACATAAGATCATGTTTGAGACCAATCTTAGAGACACACTAACATCTCTGACACCACACAGAAATGCCATAGAGCCAGAAATGGAAGTAATCACTACGATAACATATTTAGCAGCAGCAGCAGCAGGGGCTGACACAAACAATTACAGCACTTTCAGAACCTGTTTGTGTTGCTGTTCAGTTCCTATACAATACATTAAGTATGGCAGCATGGTAAATGCAAAATGAATAATATTCATATCTTTGTGTTTGTGTGTGAGAGTTACACCTGTCATTTCAAAGTGAAGGCTTATAATAGACCCTACTCTTAAAAGCGCTTTTATTTACTTATTGGACAACCAACCAATTAAAGTCTTCTAAAGAGGTCATCAGCCCTGCTTTGTCAAAAAGATAGGTTTTTATTTTTGTCTTTTCCTCTGTCAAGAATTGTTTACAGATTGGCTCTGAATCACTTTTAAGCTAAGCGTCCTAGCTAGAAATATTTTATTAAGCTAAGTTAAGAGCTCCCTGACAGGACTCTGATAATCTTTATAAATACGGGCCCTGAAGTTTATTGCAGCTCAGCAGACACAGCAAATACAACTGCATAAGTAATGTTACTGTATGTGATCAATGTTTTTAAAATAAAAAGTTTAATACAGAAATATAAAGTGAGGGAAATAGTTCTCGATAGATCAGTAATGAAGCATGACTCTTGAAGTCAATGAATCATTCACTCAACCGATTTGTTTAAAACGCGGATGCACTGAAGAATAAACCCCACTGTGTTGCCTGGAGAATCCCAACAGGTGTCCAGTGTAATTCACACCGAATTATTTACATCCTCACTATGCAGATTTGCAGCACTGTGGTCAGTTATGGTACATGGCAACTCATTTTGGTGAGACTTTATTTTACGGTTACAGCATGCATATTAGTACAATACAAGCCATTTATTAGTAGGCACATATTAATGCCTTATTCTACACCCCTAATCCTACCCAGTACCTGATCGCAACAACTTCTGCAATACCTATTAATAACCAGCAAATCAAGAATTAATAGTTAACTAAATGGACCGCTTAGGTTATTGGTTTCCTTTATTTTTTTTTACAAGAGCTTGCAATTCATGGATTTTTGCTTGCAAAAAAAAAAAAAAAAAAAAAAAGATTGAGTTTTCAACAATAAGTCCATGCGTAACCCTTCGCTTATAAAGTTTGCTGCAAATTGCATGTGAGATGGTAACCATGCATGTGTTTATGACTGAACAGAAACACTATCGTCACACGTTCCTCTTTTCTTATTTGTTTAGCTTGCTCAGCAGCTTATGAATAAATTTTTTTTCTTTCTGGTGTACCTCCATTAGACTTCAGACCAGCCTCCTCCACTATTGCCTAGGAAAAGCATATCAATAGCTGACAGCGTCAGTGCACACAATACATATGTAAAAAGCCCCACGGCATCACACAAATCGGGTAAGTTTCTCTTTTTACGTTTTAATGATTGTTTCAAGCTAGATATTTGGAATAGCACATTAGGGAGATGACATATTGTATAACAATCTATTCTTTCCTGTTCTTCCTCCAAAAAAACAGAAAGGAACCTCTCAGACTCTGACCATGACTATGAGTCTATCGAAGAAACAATTAAAACCCCCCATGAAAGCTTGTTTTATTAGTTCAAAGAAACACTTGTATTCCGCCAAAGAAACCTAAGTAATCCCAAAAACACAGTTGCAGGTAACGTGGAGTCTGCACTGCACCGGCACCGAATGTTTCAATACTCAAAGACAATGCAAGGTTCAACAAATACACCTTTTATTGTAAATCAGACAATGTCCTTTTCACTGTTTTTTTCTTTACGGCATGCTAAAGTCCAAAAAAAATAGCTTTAAAATGAATGATTATTATTTATGTAGATGGGAAACGGGCAATACAGATTAGTTAGGCTTCATTGTCTGTTGATCTGAAGTGGTCCTCATCGATCGTGGAGAATATGTGTCCCTCGTTGCTGAGAAAATCCACAATTTGCCTGTAAGAACAAAAAAGAGAAGTGAAAATCAAACTGGCGTGAAAAGAACTAGTGTTTAACATTGAGGTGTTTTTTTTTTTTTTGCAGCATACAGACAGACCACCCGCCATTGTCTTTGTTAAGCATTTCATAGAAAGAGCGTTGACAAGCATTTGCATACTGCAATCTCTGAAACATCTGGTGCTATCATCATTAGTTCACCAACGCAACTTCAAATAAAGCCAGTTCTTCTTTTTAACCTTGTATTCAAAGAATGTCAAAAAACGATCATGGTTTGCAATCTTTTTAACATTTACAATAATATAATATCACAACCTTTTTTAGTAAACACTGCCCAATTATCATCAACAGTAATTGATGAAGTCCGATGCAAAAAATTTGATCACAGCAAGTTGCTTTAATTTGTAACAATATTTTACAATATAAGTGTTTCTGATGAACAGCAGCCGTTTTTGCAACTTTAGATTTAGTAAAGAAAGCTTTCCACTGAACAGTTATGAGCAACATTTCTTTGATGCATGTGGCTGGACTCACTGTAATCATTAACATCAATGATTGCTTCGTTCTCACGCAGGTGACACTTAATCATCAGTATAGCCCGCTCATATCAGTCGACACTATCATCTCACACTTGTTACTTGTTAGTAATTCTAACGGTTAGATTTTTTTTTTCTCACGGACACTTTCACACACTTATTTGCTGATTTTTATATTTAGTTTTGTACTGTTGCCGTTTTTCCTCAGCATTATCATCTACTGAGATACATTTTGACTGGTACAATCGGAAGGCAGAACCGGCATCAGAACAAAGCAGTCGAGTCGAGCTGGACTACTTGAGAGGATGTACTTCCAGAAGAGCACTTTATGGTCATGGTTTTTATTTATTTATAAAAACACCTTCCTGATGAGCACGCACATCTGGTTTCAGACAACATGCTGACCTTTCAGTGGTTAACTCTTAACTCCATTTATTGTATATCCTGTCACAAATGACAAGGCTTTTAAAACCTGCTTGTGGATGTCTTATTTTGTCGTCAACATGTTCTTTCAATTAGCACCGGTGTCGCATTTCTTCGTGGAACTAGATGACCGTAGGCCTCATTGATCTCAACTCATGCATCTCAGATTTTGAGTTTTTCCAAATTCAAGTTTTAAGCCACTACAGTGACAAGCCTTTTCATCGTCTTAGGGTCAAAAGGAGTGGGAAAGAAAAATGAAATTAGATGCAAAACTGTGATTGCTTCGTTAAAACATAGAACTAAAAGAAAAGAAGATCTTGAAATACCATTTCGACGTAAGAACAGAATGTCATAAATTGGGAAAGGTAGCAAATGATGAGAACTGAACTCAAGTTCATGCAAAACCTCACACTAACATCGTACCTCGTCACGAAATAAGAGGAAGCCTCTTTGGGGAAATAAAAGACGTGCTATTCTCCAAAGCTCATTAGACTCAGAAACAGAAACTAAAATAGAGGAAAAGCACCGTCTAACCCCGCTCTGGGTTTTATTATCATTTTGAATGTTTAAAAATATATGTTATTATTAGTGTTCGTAAAGTTTTTATCTTGCCGAAATATTTCCGTTTAGTTTTTATACATTTTACTTTCAGTTTTAGTATAGCAGGGGTAAAGGAACAATTCCTGTGTAGACCAAAGCAAGACTTTTATCTAATAAAATAATTATTTACAATCGAACATGTATCCATTCATATTCATGTTGATCTTTCATTTCTATTAAAGATCTTGTTAAACATGCCAATAGTTTACAAACAACAAGCTGCTCAAGGTTTCCTCAGAGGTTTTTTATCAGGGTTGGAGCTGAACAGGACGATGACCCTGCAGCGCCTGATTTGAGGAAACATGTTCTTAGTGTCATTGAAACTATTTTTGTCCAATGCATTAAAATGGTGGGATCTTTTGCAGACGAGGGACCGGTGCACACTACTGTATTTCCCATCTCTGCCTCTATAAACGAACACAATAAGAAGAAACGATCTAAAATGCTTTGAAACGGTGCACGTGTCATGCACTAAACAAGTCAGTCTTTCTGGCACAGAACAAGAACAATTTTTTTTGAGCTAGTTTTTCAGTTACTGTTGTTGTTTTAGTTTTTCATTTATTTAGAACATTTCATTTGATTTCAGTAAGAAAAAAAAAAAAAAAAAAACTGTTTTGGACCTATAGTCCTAGTTTGCTACCAAAGCTCTTTGTGTGTCCCGGGACAAGTCTGTACCTGATGACAGTGACGCTCATGCTGTTCAGCTTCTGCTTGAGGTCGTGCATGCTGATGCCTTGAGGCTCATGACAGCTCTTGATCAGACTCAAAACCTGTACAAACAGAGACCAGAAGCCACTTCAGAAACACACACACACACACACACTTGGAACCTGTGATACATTTTACAGGATGAATAAAATATAGCTATTTTATTTGATTGGTAATCCACTAGTTCACTTGCATTGGTCTGGGCCAAATACAATGTGGAACTAGAAGTTGTAAACAAAAGCACACATGCACTAAGGTCATATTTACATAATATTTGTGTTCAAATTGAATTCATTCATTTAAAAGTAGATGCTAGGCTTTTAGATACAGAAAAGATTGTACCTCGTTTTCATATGGATTACATAATCTGATTTTTCATTTATATTTGTACATTTAAAAGTAGCTTTTATATACACAGGAAAGACTGTCTCTCGCTTTACATAACCAGAGAATATTCGTTTCTGATTTGAATTCATATTAAATAAATAAATGTAAATATTAATTAAATTCATATTCAGGGTTAAAGACGCTGCATTCAACTTTATCTTTAGACTGTAAATGTACATTTAAAATTCTATATTGATTTTAGAACCACTGAAATTATTTACATTATGTGCCACAAGTGCTTTGTAAGTAACTGTAATTAAATGACTTTACTTTTTCAGTGGATGGATAATTAAATTACACCCAACTCTGGACACAGTATCAATATCAAATGTATTTTTAATAAAGAAAACATAGGATGCCATTTTTTGTGGGGACTCTCCATAAGTGTAATGGTTTTTATAATGAACAAACCATATTTGTTCATATATGGCCCTACACTTAAACTTACCCCTTACGGGAAACGGTTTACCATTTCAGATTTCAATTCACTCCATCCAGTCAACTTTATAAGCTTGTTTCCTCAAGGTCAGAACTTACTGGTATTACTATCTTTGTGGAGACATTTGGTAATGTGATAAATACCAGGTACACACACACACACACTTCCCATTCAACTCTTGTGCAAATGAAGCATTTTTAACTCACTTGATTCTGGTTGGCACTCAAACCATTGACTAGCATCATACTAGAGCCAGAATAGCTTCCCGTGGAGCTCATGCTAGTGTGTGCCGTGGGCATCATGTTCGTTCCTGCACCTCCTCCCATCTACAGCAGAAAGGGCATTGATTACCAAACACACCAATAAAAAACATTAATGAAGCGGTTAGAGAGATCGCCCAGCCCTACGAGATAATAACATTTTGGTAGTTTCAATATTATATTTCAAATTCATGTGTTATATTATTTACAGCACTATGATTTTGGATGAATAAAATCAAACAGAGCTGTACAATTAAGTCATGATATAGACTGGTGTCTGTGTATAAGGTCTGTGTCACAGTTTGGTCTGAAGCATGAACTTGAGCACACTCGTCTGCATCTCACTATATAAGGACAGGGCGTTCACCTCCAGCGCTGCCCTGACACACACTCCCCCAGCAACTTAACATTTCATGTGAGAAAAACTACCATCAGATACACACGGAAACACAACAACCCATTCACTTTTCCAGTTTATGACAGAAATACGTTATCTGTACAGTAGAATATACTCTCGGTGTAGTAACAACACATTTCATTGAAACAGAAAACCTCTGTTGTGCTGCACTTTGCTTGCCCAAAAATGAGGATTATTCCAACATCATTTAATTACTTATTTACAAATGTGAAGGTCTATGCATTTTCATTATTCAAACTCAGGGCACAATTGATGGTTCGCTAAGAGCTTGATGGACAGGTGATCTGACCAATCAGAACGCGTATCTTATGTGTTGCCGCCTTCTATATTCCCTCTAGCCTAAATCAGACAGGGGATTAAATTTATTTAGCTGAAATAAATCACTTTCTGATGTTTATTCATGTTCATTTGATTCTTTAAATAACTGAAAAGATGACCGTTTGATGTGTTGAGACAACAGCGATCTGTCCAGAGACCTTGTTTCATACCAGAAGTAACCATCCCTGTCTTCTGTCGGTTGTTGGCGGTTTCCTCTTTGCTCTGCGATGCGTTTTACACTGTGCGAGAGCGGCATTGTTTGTCAGTCATGGCAACAGTAACTTAGGAAGGTGTCCCTTTTTTTTTTCTTTTTTTCCGCAAATGGTCAATTACTGCAATTTTAATAAATATTAAATTAAAATGTTATATTAGTTTTTATCAATTAACTTCCACATATCAAAAGTGAACAAGAAATATTTAAATGGGAATCACAGAATGGAAATCTAATGATTTCATACTGTGATCGACCTTGAAGATGAAGTCTATGATCGACTATTACAGTGAATCGTAGAGAACGTGAGGTCTTCATAATGAGGTTCAAACTAGAGCAATGATTGCCTAACACATGACTGTGACCGCTCAAATGAAAATCGCAATGAATCAAATTTTAGTTTTGATTTGTAAGGAATTCTGTTCCTTTCCTGCAAAGCAGTGCACTTCGCTTCCACTACACTTAACGTCCAAATGAAAAACCCGGTATTGGTTTCCTTCATAACCATTTCTTTTATGCACAAATAGGCAGAGCAGAAATGTCGTCTTTGAACCGCAGTGTGCATTAGAGGAAAGCAGAAGTGTAGGGTGAGAAAGAAACGCTAGTCTCACCATGCTCTGTGGTTTGCTCTGCTGCATATGAGCGTTCACAACCTCCAGCATGTGTGAAGTGACTTCATTCATGTCCTCCAGCACTCGGACGCTGAACGCAACCAAAGACCGGTTATTCTGCAATGAGACCGAACATGGGTTACTCTATTTGAAGACAAACACTTTTAGTGCACAAGGGAGTTATGAACCTGCTGACCAACAAACTTCCAGCAGAGGAACATAAACGGGGATCTTTATTGAATGAATTAAAAAAATAAAGATTCCATCAGAATGCACACGAAATTAGATCCCAATACTGCAATCGATATTACTCAATATAAAGTACGATAAGTCATGAGCATCTCGTCACTGATGCATGGTTCTGTGGTCAGTATTAAATCTCCATCTGAAGATAAAGAGAAACTTTAAACATGCCCTAAAGAAACCAAGGAAATCCCTATAACGCTAGCTGAATAAACTAAGGATTTAACCACATTCATTGATTCAAAGTGACTAATAAAGACACAATGTGGCAAAACAATATAACAGTTCTTGATGATGAAGTTTATAATAATGCAGTGTGTTTAAGTGTTAATCCTTTTTTTTTTCCTCATTAATATAATGAGTGTCACAGCAAAGGGTCTGAATACTTACGACCATGTGATAGTTCAGTTTTTTTAATAAATCTGTAAAAGTGTCAACAATTCTGTGTTTTTCTGTCAATATGGGGTTCTGTGTGTACATTAATGAGGGGAAAAAATGAACTTAAATGATTTTAGCAAATGGCCGCAGTAGAAGTGAAAAGTGTAAAGGGGGACTGAATACTTTCCATACCCAATGTATGTATTTGTGATATATATATATATACACACACACATATATACACACACACACACACATTCTGTAACGGAACTGTAACGGAACTCACCGGGAAATGTTCAGGACTCTCAACCGCGTTCACGGAACACACACGCTGTGTGAACGGAACAGGAACGCGCGCTCTGCTGCACAAACGCGCTTCTACCGGCTGTTACGTGTTTTAATGTGTGTTTTGGGTAACTTCTAGCGAAGGAGAAATGAGCTGCGTGTCATCTGAAAGTTTTATTAGATCTTGTGAGTTTCCACCGGAGCTGCTCTCGTCAGTTTTGTGTGATTCATATGCTCCACTCTCCGCTCAAAGCTGCTGTCGGTTAATGAAGGTTTGATGAAAGAACTCGCGCCTCGATTGGACTCCTGTCATGTC
>JAUMHG010000060.1:3351160-3365333 GCA_032359395.1 Enteromius anoplus
ACTCCTGTCATGTCAGAAAGTGGTAAGACTTAGTTTTGTGGACGTTGCCATCTTTGATATTAATATTATTATTTTTAGCGGGTCAAAGGCGCTTATCCTTTGAATTCAATTCTCATTTAAAATAATGTTGTCAGTTAACGGTTAATAATCGGTGAACAGCACTAGGAGCAGGTCAGTGAACTATGGCTCTGTGTAGTAAATACTGCTCCATCTGAAAGAATGTGATGGACACGTATCACTGATTGCAGAACCGGGTTTACTGATGAGGTGCACATGAATATAGCATGCGATTTATCAGCAGGCCTACAGGAAATTATATTTTAATAATTATTAGACTTCATCTTACACATGCAAGCGCATATAAATTAAAAGCAGTTTTATATTTTCATGAATTGCTCCCAAGTTCTCACCTGAAAAGAGCGGAGGTTGCCGGAGACTTTGACGTAAGTGCCTGGAGGAATGACTGAGTTATCCACACCCATGTCCTGGACAAACAACACGACTTATGAATAAAAATATGAAGGTTATTAACCTCAGGGTTCCCAAACTTTTTGACCACATTTAGGAAAAGGCTATAACAGAACAGCATTTCCTAAGAAATCTTATCTTGACTACAAACAGGAAGGAGGTATTAAAGGAACATCCTAACTTGACAAAAATAAATGATTAAACTGTCTTAACTTTAGGGCAACCCCACAAAAAAAAGGGAAAGCTACCAGAAAAACCTTACTCTGTCCAACAATGACAATGCACTTATAAATCATTTGCTGAATACTTTCCATCCCACTGTATTGGCTGCACTTTAGGGCTGGGCAATTCTTTCAAATTTTCCATTAATTCAAATTTACATTTTAAGACCATTTTATTTTTTTCTTCTTAAATCGAGGTAACATGGTTTGGAATAAAAATACTACATACATTGCAATAGCGTCATGAAAGTAGCGTCTTATCATATACACGTCAAAATAAAAGTTCAGTTTAGATATTGTGCCAGAAATATATTACTATTATTTATTTACTTGTTTTTTTAATAGTAAATCCCCTTTAGCTACCAAAAAAATAAATAAAACGTTATTATTTAAAAGGCAAATTAAATGTGAGTAAAACTTGTTTACCGTTTTTCATCCTTTTTTTACTTTTGGAAAAACTTGAAAGACAATTTTTAAATAAGTGCAGAACGGCACTGATTTTGGTACAGAGAACTGGGGATTTTTACTGGCATCAGTGCCGAATACAGAAATGTTTGGTACCGTGACCATACCAGCATGCCCAACAAAAAATACTATGTTCCTTAATCAGAGGTTTTTTCAAGTTACTCAAAAATAGAATGTTACTTCAGTCATGTTGTTGCAGTAATGTTTAAGATGACTAGTTACAAAACAACAATAACAACAACAACCCTATCATCTATTTCCTGCTAAAATGTGAGTGCTGTTGAGCAGGTTGGTAAGCAGAGCTGATTGTGTGATTTCTGAGTGAGCGTGAAGCAGTGATCACTGTAGCCAATCACAGAACACGGTGACCGATCAGCAGTGTTTAAGAACCTGAAGCAGTACCTCTGTGTCGATCCACTGCTTCACATCCATGGGAGCTGCCGTCATGTCATCCACCTTATACTGGATGTTGATTGTGGATTTATCAGTGTTTCTGATCACACCAACAATAGTTACCTAGACGAACCCAAACCAAAAAAAAGCCATTAAGTCGCTTGACAAAAACAAGGATCAAGGGCCGGTGTGTAAACATTAGAGAAAAATCTTGCACAAGTATATCTGCTTGCACAACTAGCTTCCCGTTTCCCATCACGACCATCATTTACGTTCAGTGCACTTAAACAGAGAGGTTAAGAAGAGATTCATTCTACAGCTGTCAAGTGACACAGACAACTTTAAGTTTAACAACTTTTAATATTATGAATTTGATCGTTCATTTAAACAAGCCACACAACTGGCGCACACATTCACAGATGGACCGCATGCGATTGTAAACATGACATGACGTAGATTGTCAGCGAACTATGGCTCTGCGTATTAAATGGCGCTCCGTCTGAAAACAGGTGATGGAGATTTACTGTTAATCGAAGAACCGGCTTTACTGGCATTATGTGCATGACTGTGACATGCTATATATCGGGTCAGAATCCACTCACTGCAGGGGTGAAATTGCGTGCTCACGAATCCTCTCACTCGAACACAAGAAGTGTGGACGTTTTGAAAGATTTATTGTGTTAAACAAACCTTTATGACATTGCGACTAACTGAGATCAGCTTTTAGTCATAAAAGCCAAATAGCCAGACCATGCGTGTTTGATCAAGAGCTCTTATGTCGGGATGTTGTGGTGCTTGGGAGATGTTGCAGAACCATTTCATGTCGATTTCAGAAAAGAGATCAGAAAAGCTCTTATTAGGGGATTTCAACTCTTGCAACTGCAACCACGAACGCTTGTGGGAGCTTCTTATTGATGCAAGATAACGCAAATGTAAACTGTAAAATGTTTTCAGGAGATGAACAGTGTGAAAATGACTGCAGGTGATTATGCATCAACGAGAAAAGCAGAAGTCATGATCCCAATTTTAGAAAAGGGGGTTCATTGCGCAGCTGTACCTATTTGTTTTTAAAATAGGCAAAAATGTGTTAGTTCAAGGGTAGTTGTTTACAAAAGTGGTTCCGTGGTACACTAACCACAGAGAGAGCATCCTCAAGGCATATTTTATCTAAATAGTAACTGCATTACAAAATAAGAGTCACTCTGGTCTTAAAGCCTGTGCGATTGATTTACTTAAAGAGATCGTGAAGAGTAGTCTGTTTCAGACTCGCACGCACTCAGTTTGAAGTGCTAAATAATCTAAGCTTACTTCAATATATACTTGTCTTTTAGCAAGCCCATCTCACAGACCTCTCTGGTAAGTAAATACTGATAATGTACAATCAGTTATTTAATGCAAAAAAAAAAAAAAAAAAAGCCTGATGGGTTCATCAGAACCCCGATGCAGAGGAGAGGGACAGAATAGGTTGTGAGTGGGAACGGTAAACATGACATTTTAGTTTTTTTTGTTGTTTTGTTTTGTTTTTTTAGCTGAACCCCAGAGTGCTTTGTTGCATGAATGTTTTACCATGTAAAGTACAACATTTTAGATGTTTGATGCTTGCTTGCCTTTATTATCATATAACCAATCACCTGTTTCTGGTACCCCACCCATGTATCAATCCCGAGATTCAGTACTCTTTCAGAAGATATGTAATAGCGCCTCCTACTGTATTAAAATGATAACACTGAAAGCCAGACAAGTTCTGAAAGAGTTTATGCCAAGTATGAGTCAAAAATGAGGATAATTGTCCCCGGGAACTAAAACAGTGGTGTTTGGGCATAAAAGTAAAAAAAAAACATATCGGTTGTGTTCAATTGAATATGAATTAGGGCTGGGCGATATGGACCAAAACATTATCTCGATATAAGATATATATCTCGATATCTTTACAGGATAACGGTCTGAGGTCGGCTCTCCCGCAGGCGGAAGCACACAGCTTTTTTTCAGATGTCAGAGAAAAGAACTGAAACTGCTCTGACATATATGATCGCACATATAAGAGTAATACAGCATTTAAATCTGTAAAGTGTCTAATTTTTTTTTTTTGAATACACTCACAATATCAACAAAACAACTCACATACATGAGAGTTATATCTACAGAAAGATGTATATGCCTTCTCTAAAATGAAGTTAGTGCTGTCGAAAACAAATATTCCGTGATAAAGTTATGAGTATGAAAACAACACCATGTTAGTTTTCTTTGTTTGAGCTCATTGTAGTTAATTCGACCACGCCCCCGAGCTTCACGCGCTATTGTTATTACAAGCGTCCACGTGCGAGTCGCGCGACATGTACAGGCCCACAACAGCGCGCGCTCTGCATAAAGCTGAACACCTTTACTAGCTGGGGTTTTCCCAAACTATAATTCCTGACTAAAATGCTTGAAATCAAGTGAAACGGTAACGGAATGACAGACTTCTACGTTTCTTACCATGTATAATATAAAACCTTACAGTATTAAAGTAATATGAGTGAATGATGAGTCCTGTGAGTCTTAAAATGTTTAGTATTGATACTCCAATCACATGATAATGATAATAAAATCTTGGATATACCAAGATACCCAAGCCTAGTAGCCTCCGGGCTGGTGAATGAGACGACAGGCGAGAGGAGGGGGAACAAAAGCAAGCAGGCGGGGGCGAGCACAGCACAGAGAAAGGCAAACAAGCAAAGTGGTGAAAATTAAATATAAACATTATATCGATATATGTCAAAATTCATAGAGTTAAAAAAATATCTCGATATATTTTAAATATCGAGATATCGCCCACCCCTAATATGAATATTACCAGGTGCATCCCTACTTGCAATATGTAATATCTATAATATTAGATATGAATATTACATATCGCAATAAGGATGCACCGATATGAAATAATTATTGGCTGAAGCAGAACAAAGGGAAATTCTGGGCCAAAGACTGAATACTGAACTCCATTCCCCACATGTATTTTTCCAATTATTTTCACCATTGCACAAAAATTAAACAGTCAAAATATGCTTTTCATGATTTTGTCTTGATTTTTAAATAAAATAAAAAAAACAACAACAATTTAATAATATTTATAATTAAAAAATATTTTTTTAACATTATCACAACAACAAATCCCAAATGATCTTAAAATTAATAAAAATAATATTTTTGGGTAATTTCTGAAAGCCCCATGCATGTTTTTCCTGTACAAATAAATGCAGCCTTGTCAAGCAGAAGAGGCTTCTTTTAAAACATTAGAATATATTACATACCCCAATTTGAACACCGTGTGAGAACAGTACAATTTATTCAGCCTTATTTGAAATTAAATCTGTACAATACTCAGAACATTTATAATAAAATACATTTTCAACATCAAAGTATGCATGAGTAAACTTAAAATCCTTAACAACATGTCCTGGTAAAGACATTTATTTCTTGGTTTCTTTACGTTCTACAGACTTTATCGCACTTCTTTCTTTGTTCTCTCTCCGGTGTTACTGCTGCTATATTTTTAAATGCCACACTGCCAGTTTTACTCTTTTTTTCTGCATAAATGAGACAGATGTTGGAAGGATGAAGGTCCTTCTAAAATATTACGCAGGAGAATGTTTGTGTGCACTATGCATTTCAAAAGCTTCTTTCAGCCTACATTTCATAACACCTGCTGAAATGTTCCTATTTATATATTTTCCTTCTAAATGTGCATTCTGAATAATAAATAAATGTATTTATAAATCACCTTCATTTCATTAAAACATTTTTTTATATTCTTCAGAATATATCTTTGCCTGTCTTTGAATTTTAAAATCAACCTGCAAATGCTCATTTTAAAAAGCGTTCATTCAACAAGGTAATAACAACAGACTAAAAAATACATACAACAGGATCTGATAATCATATATATATATATATATATTGATAGGTGTCTACTGGGTGACTGAATGTGTGTTTCCTGACTCTGTTGGCACAAAGCAGATGTGCTGCATGTCATCAGACTCACCTGTGCGATCTCCACCTCTCCCACTCTGAACACGTCCTCCGCCTGCACCGCAGACATCAGCTGGGACACGGTGCAGGGAACGATCTGCTGCGCTCGAGTTCTCTGCACAACACACACAGACTGTGCTGTCATCCTGCTTCACTGACTAAAACACTCAGGCTCAAAAATAATGACTTAAAACTAAAAGTAGAGGAATGTCATGCATGTGTCAGCAATACCCAGGATAGAAAATGTCTGGGACATATCATTTTAAAATGGCAAATATACATATTCTGCAAATAGAAATATATATATTTTTTTTTATTACTTTGTTTCTTATATTTATGTAAATTAATCTTTCTCCTAGTGGTAATGGGGCACAAGTCACAAGTATTGCTATATTACTATTATTAAAAAGTTTTAAACGGGGCTTTTGTCAAGTTTATTAGTTATATTTTTTATAGTTAGCTTTGAATTTGGGTTGGGTTACATAATACATATGCACAGACACATCTCTTTGACAGGCTTCATATGGAGTTGAGGCAGACTAACGTACTGACCCCTTTCTTGTCTCCTCCTTGAGAAGCGGCTGGAGATCCAAACCCTCCTGGAGACTGTGTATATCCAGCCATACTGGCCTCGCCGTATTTACCTGACAAAATAAAAACACTTCCTACATCCATCGAGGCCGCTTCATGTGTAAAACAACATCAACATACTCATTGTGAAGCATGACTGTAGTGCGAGTAACAGACATCCTGACAACTCAAGACTGACTGAACTGATTCTCATTAGCAAGTTAGCAAAACTCGGTAAACTAAGAGCCAACGCGTGTTACACAAAACTCATTACTTAAACACACAGCCTACCTTGGTTCCACATTTTAATCGCTAATGTTTTTTTCTCGAACACGAATCAGATCGACAACACACTGGAAAATCTCCCGCCACCGCTGCTCGCGCACTGCCTGACGTCACGACTGAAGTCCGCGCGCGGAAAGTGCGCATGCGCACAGCAGCACTGCCGCGAAAGTCCTTCAGAACCTTACATTTTCTTCTTTAACAAAAGACACATGCTGACCCCATGTAGTATTTTCAAATAACATAATAGCCTAAAATTTAAGTTGATTAATTTGGCGAACCCGTTAACTATATCATTATATTATATTAAATTATACTAGTATATTATTAACTATAAAAAGTTATATATATATATATGTGTGTGTGTGTGTGTGTGTGTGTGTGTGTGTGTGTGTGTGTGTGTGCTTAGATTTGGTTGTCAGCTATTGATTTAGTTTGTTAGTATGTCTTTCTAATAAATACCGATTGGACAGTGTGTGTGTGTATATATATATATATATATATATATATATATATATATATAGTCAATTAAACGCATACTTTCCTAATAATATACATTGCATTTAGCATTAAAATAGCACCGCAATGTTTATTGAAGACTTTTAATTTGAAATGACGTATTTCCTGACGTCACTACGCTGTCGCGGAAATTTATTGTCACGTTGTTTTTGTATGTCGCGTGGGGCTCCTCAGAAGAAACGGTGAATGAATCAGTTCTGTAATAGAAAATAAATCTAAATAGAAATCTAAAGTCCTTGTAAGGAATATAAATGGAAGAGACTGCGCAACAAGACCTCGTCTTTCTTGAGCTCAGACAGAAGCTGCAAAGTGGCATTTTGTTCATTCGGTAAAGTGTCGGTTTGTTTTTTCCGTATCTTGTTTCCATGCTTGTTTAGTTAATTCTATTGTTTTGCTTCATCAAAGCCTATGAGTAAAGCAGCACTAAACATGAGTCATGACACTGGCAGTAAAGCTTAATTGTTACTAACGTTACCTTTGCTCTGGCAGATAGTAACTAACGCTTAATATATGGGGGTACACGCAACAACACCAGAGAATACAATATAATATACTAATTTCTGGCAGTGGGCGGTTTACTTTAACGTTACTTGTTAACATATTGGTATTCGATACAATCGCTGATTTCTGACAGAGCTCCTGTCACCGGAGCTTCACACTCATTAATGCAGACATGTAACACCAGATGGCAGGATTGGACACGGGTTTGGACAACCTTTCTGATCGCTTTAAAGCAAAAAAAAAAAAAGTTGTTTTGCCACAGCTCCCTTTTCTAAGTCCTCGTGTGTCAGAAATAGATTCATAAAAACAAATATTTTTGCCATTTAATATGAACTTATTAACCTTGCATGCATAATTATTCTATTATAATGTGAATATAATAATTCGCTGGTACAGTTGAAATATGGATTTTTAAATCTTTACAGCTGTTCACAATGAACCTTTTCTGATAGTATTTGATGGTTAGAGAAAGTGTAACGTTACTTATGTAAACTGTTTTGTTATGAAATGTAGTTTGAAGCTAAAACTGCAACATAGTACAACAAATGTATTATTAGTTCATAAAGATACACAGATACACATAAAACTGTTTTCTGGTATATAAAAGCAAGCAAAAGTTGACTGGTGATTTTATTATATTGCAGCATAGTTCTTAAAATCATATTTTACAAATGACAATAAAGCAATACTGTAAAAACACAACACATGGTAAATTGTCTTGGCATCAAATTTCCTTTGTTTAGGACACTGAGATACAGGTGCAATAGGTTAGTTGCAATGTGGGGTTTTTTTGAATTTCGAATTGAGCTCTCTCGGCCACCGTACCTACGGTTTATTGATTAAATTTAACATATAGGGTTAGGAAAAAATTGTGTTTAAATACCTTTATTGGTGAATTCAACAACCATTATAACACATCTTAAGAGGAACCTTTTGATACCACCATTTCTTAGATCTCTATGACAACTCAAGATAATAAAAATTTTAAATAGTGGCATGAATGATTCAATTGCAAAGACCTATTTATTAAAAGAAGAATAGGTCCCACTTTATTTTAAGGTGTCCTTGTTAAAGTGTAATTAAACATTTCAAAACTGAGTAATATTAATTAACTGCATGTTTTTAGGATTAGGGTTACTTGCATGTAGTTATGCATAAATCATTGTTATTATCATACTAAGTAAATGTAACGTTTGTAACAAGGACACCTTAAAATAAAGTTGTACCTAGCATTGAGTGAGCATGTTTTACACGGACAAATATTTCTGAAATCTAGTTTATCGGTGACCTTTTCTTTGACCTCTCGGCAGTGATGTTGTCAGGGATGATGCAGATGTGAAGATCGAGTCCAAACAAGAGTCCATCCTGAGCATCCAGACCCCTGACAGGAGCTATCAGGTGAAGCTGACGCCTGGTGTGAGTCTGGTGGAGACGTCGTGTCAGAAGAGTCCAGGAGACACTGCACACGGAGCACACTTCAGACTGCGGCTAAAGGTGGAGCAGCCCACAGGTACTCGCTGATCATTACCCATGAGCACTTTCCCACAGAGCCCAGGCCAGCATCTGGAGGTCTTTAAAGAGTCCCTCTTATTTGATCCGACTTGAGGAATGTGAGAGATGAGTAATGAGCTGCACACACACACTCCAGATTAACAGAGATCAGTGAAGAACAAAGTACTCCAGTAATGTGACCCACAGCTCTGAGCCTCAGCTTTACTTCAGGTCAGAACAACTCAGAGTCAGCTGACTCCAAACCAATTTAAGTAGCTAGATTTTTTAAACTAAGCATATTATTTATACTTTTTGTGTTATTTTTGACATCTTTGCAGTGCTCTATAGCAATGTTATGAATGATAGTTTAAATGAAGCTTACTTAAAATAAAATAAAAAACATGCTTTTGTGTGTATTTATATATACATAATGAATATACACAGTACGCACACGTATATTATGTAAACAAGTAATCGCGATTAATCATTTGACAGCAGAAAAAAATTTAAGGACTTCAACTGAAATGAGAAATGTTGCCCTGACAAGTAATTTGAATAATATAAGTGTAAGCTGAAGTACTAAAATTACTATGAATTTATTAATAAAAGCCAAATATAAATATTAAAATTACATTTATATATATATATATATATGTAATATATATAATCTCTTAATTATTAACGCCTCTTAATAGCAGACTCAAACCTATTGGTCCCCGTATGTTATTTTTTATTTTCAGATTTATTTGTTTTTTTACGGTTTATATAATATTTGACATTCTTTGCAATGCTCTAACTCTGACTAATGCTAAATAGAAATGGTTACAAAAAAATGATAGAAATGCATAAGAAAGATACTAAAACTAAAATAAAATACTAAATTAAAAGCTAAAGCAACAAATAAAACAGTAAAATGTAAATCTCTAGTTGCATTTAAAACATACTCGGCTCTCTACTGATGTTTGCTAGGCTTTACTGACTCTATCTAATCAGTATCATCAAATGAATCACTGGTTATCCAAACAAGTATCATCTCTTGGTATGCTTTAGTTGGTTTTGTTTACTGTGTCTTTCTCCAGAAGCTCCCTGCGGTGTGATTGGACAGCTGCGTGTCAAGGTGAATTACTCCTTCCTGTGCCAATCTTGTGGGTCCATGGTGCTTCAAGACAGGTTACTATTCATTCTTTTCCTATCCATTGATTTGGTGAAGTAGTGTAAAGAATAGATCAATTCACCGTCAGACACGTTATTTCAGTGTTCAGCTGTTATCAGACTGTGCTCTTACTCCTGAAGGACTTTTGGGCGAGTTCTTCCTTTGCCCAATGGAAACTGGAACGCATTAGTGGACGACTGGTGCTGCCACCCTGATCCCTTCGCAAACAGGACTCTGCTCCCGCGAGATGGAGACTGTCTGCTCGGAGACACGTTTCTTCTGTTAGCTCGGGACAGCAGCTGTGAGCAGACCCTCGTACGGGAAGAGAAGGCGCTTCAGAAAGTAACCTCTGCAGAGGTGAGCCTTGGAGTTTATGGATGCATGATTAAATTAAGCCAAAAACAATGCAACTGACTGCCGAAACGGTGAAGCTTCAGAGCTCCCCACACAAAGACGCACGCAGTTGTGATGTTTCCACCCTAAGTAGTGCACAGATCTCACTTACACAGCCTGAGGGCTGACTGAGGAAGCAGATGGCTTCCTTTCATCACAACAAAGGCTGAAGAGGCGGAGAGGAAATCAACTCTTAAAAACATTACGCTCGGCCTGGCTGTGGAGGAGAAGCGATCATGTCTTTAAGAGGGATTGATTCTCTTTCTCGAGCTCGATCTGGATCTGTGTGTAGCCCGTGGCCATGCCGAAGAGACAAAAACACACTTTCCAGCACTTTTTCAAACCTAAATGACTTCAGCACACAGTTGTCGAGTTTCTTATTGATTTAAGTAAATATTTTCAGCATACAGTTGAAGCGCAAGTTTGAAAACAAGTTGAAAAATTACTTGCCATTTTTGTGCAGGAGTGTGAAACACTTTTTAAATCAAACGCCCTGTGAAAAGAAGCGTTCAGCCTCTGGCGCTCAAAATAAACATCACACGAGAAGGTTTTATTTTCTGCTCATGAGGTTTGCAATTTTCCAAGCCTGTTACCGAAATAGCAAGTCACAGGACTGCAGATTTAGCTTAAAAAATAAGCTAGGCTAGTCATCCGAAAAGGGCTTTGCAGTTCTTCATAAACTAACCACTGACATTTTAAATTAAGCTATCCTTTATATCAAAGTTTAGAGTTGGTTAGATGAAGGAAGTCTCTTCTGCTCAGTATTTATTTGAACTAAAATACAGAATGATTTCCTTCAGAAATCATTGTAATATACTGGTTTACTGCTCAAGAAACATTTCTGATTATTATCAATGCGGAAAACTATGAAAGCCCATTTTCGCCAATGAATAAAAAATAAAAAAAGGTTATTGCACAGTTCTGACTTTTTTTCTTAGAATTGCATGATATATAGTCAGAATTGAGTTATGAATATGCCTACCGAGTGAACTGACTCAACCTGTAATATGTCTTACCATGGGACCAAATTTGCCTTTGACCTCTGTATTTGTGTGTGTCCGCAGCAGAAGCGCAGCAGCAAGCGTGTGATGGTGTCCTGCAGGAGCTGCTCTGCGGCGCTGGGCGAGGAAGTCACTGCAGGTATGGAAAGCACAGAAGCTGAGTAATGTGGCAGCACACCACTGAGTCATTTCACATGAGTGCAAATGAAGAAAACCAGAGCTTATTTATATAAAAAATCATGATGTCACCCATTATGCAAGATGCACATTGGCCATTCTTTGTTGCCGTTAGCAACAGCCCGAGACTCTTTAATACGCTTCGAAAAGTTATGTTTTTGACCCTTGGGTATTTTTAAATGTGCAATTCTTTTGAAGCAAAAATAGTCTGTTCGTCTGTTTATAAAGGTCTATTTTTAGTGATGGTAAGTTT
Organism: Enteromius anoplus; assembly: GCA_032359395.1. NCBI lineage: Eukaryota > Metazoa > Chordata > Actinopteri > Cypriniformes > Cyprinidae > Enteromius > Enteromius anoplus. Next base: position 3,363,056 of record JAUMHG010000060.1, read on the forward strand.
TTTGTGTTTCGCCGGGATTTTAAACAATTGGTTTGCCCACAAACGAACATGCATTCATAGTAACTATTCATGTGAAAGTTCTTTGAAAGAGTTTTGTGTGTGAAACACAGCTAATGCATATAGTGTGCATGCTGTTTCTAATATAATATTCAGTTTAGACTCAATTCCATTCTTAAAATAGTTTTCAATATTTGGCCTGAAAAACGATTCTTGAGCTCGGAATTATATTATAAGTTTGTTTTTTATTACTATGTGTTTCTATGAAGTGTTGAATGCGCACATATTAGCTATGAGGTAATTTCTTATAATCTTGCGCCTCCAGCTGTGGATAATGTGCAATTTTCTGTGTCTAATATATTTCACTGTCTTTTGCGTTTCAGAGGTGCTGAAGTTTTACATAACTGAAATATTAGTAAAGCCTCGTGAAGATGGAGAGTTTGATATAGCACGGCTCAGTTTAGTGTCTGAGTCTAAGTCAGAAAGGTTAGCGAGTTCATTTGATTTATTCATGTTATTGTCACGTGTAGATCATATTCCCTAAGAGAGGTTTTTTTTATTGTGTCTCATACAGGCTGAGATTTCTGGAGCAAACTCTAGCGGCCCGGCTGGTCGAGCTATCATCGGCACAGAGTATATTCCGATTTTCCATCCAAACCCCAGATGATAAAGCTGTGGTTTTGGTACTGACAATAAAACCTCATACACTCTAAAAACAACCTAGTTTAACTGGAATATGTTTTACAGGAAAATACCTTTTTAGTCTTTTTCACATTGATGCTTCCTCAGAATTATTTTTACTACCAATGTTTAATAAAAAAAAAATATCTAGAATTTTTCATTAAATCCATTCAAGTCTATATGTATATGCAAATCTTTATTCTACTGCCAGTAGAATAATCACTCAAAAATCACTCAAAATGGGATGCCTAGTTTGTACTGTGTACCTCACCATCGCATTAGTTTGATCAAAGTATTGCGTTAACATGAGGTCAATGTTATTATATTGCTTATATCTGATTATGATCACATTATGAGGGTACATGTAAAGGTAGTCAAAGTTATTCAGTGTTCTTCCTTCTGTGCCAACATGTCTACAGTTCAACTAACTGTAATTAGTTATGTTGGTTTGACAAAGCCATGTTAAATCATCCTAGCAATGTGCTAAAACATACTTGCAATGTGTTGAAACATACTACCCGACTAAAACTTGGTAGCAACATGCTATTTCATGTTAGGAGTGTGCTAAAGTTAGTAATGCAAAAAATTGCGCTGAAACTCGTTAGCAGCGTTTTAAATCATGTTAGCAGCTTGTTCAAACAGTTTTTGCAATGTGCTAGAACATGTTAATAATATTTTATCGACTGGAAGTAAAATGTTTGAACTTCCAAACAAGGCTTTGTCAAGTCAACGTCAAAGTTTGTTTACTAGTTAATTAAACTCTTTCTCTGCCGCGATAGCAGTCGATGCAAAAGAGAAATCTCTTGTTTTAGCCGGTATGTGCCTTTTAAATCTGCTCTTCGGGGTCATTTCTTTTCTCTTTTAATTATCAGCTGTGGCTCCTGAACACGGACACTCTGGTCGCCTCATTTCCTGACGCAGCAGCGAGGGGCGACAGCTTCATATCCGCAGATGAGCTTACTCCCGGAGAGCATCAGTCATGCCGGGCCGCTCAAGCAGTCAAAGTGCTGTACATCCTCTGCTCTGACAGCAAACTCAAAGAGTAAGTCATAGTTCACCCCGACATCTGCGCTTATTACTCATATTAATGTCCATATCTAATAAGATTCCTGTAAATGAACTCATACGGGTTTTGTAGTCTAATCCAGAGAAAAAACAAATACATACATTTTCAATGTCAAGTGTATCTGGGTAATGCGGAAGCCTGTTTGTACAACAAAATAAAAAAGGTAATTGCAGACTTATTTCGCAATTATCATTTTTTTCCTCTTAATTCTGAGGTTATATCTTGCTATTTTTTTTTGTTGTGGTTGTAACTTGTGAGAGAAGTTCTAATAATGATAACTGTTTTTACAAAATAAATGTATTTCTTTTTTGTCTTGTGGTGGAAACAAGCTTCCGTACTGTAAAGATACGGTTTGAAAGATGAATTTGGATCACTCTTTTTTAATGGTACACAATGTAGCTTTAACTTAAATATAGACACTTTCATTACTTAAAATAAAATAAGCATTGTATAAATGTCCATCCATCCATCCATCCATTTTCTTCCGCTTATCCGGGACCGGGTCGCGGGGGCAGCAGTCTAAGCAGGGACGCC
>JAUMHG010000060.1:3393494-3408221 GCA_032359395.1 Enteromius anoplus
CATGCAAGTATGCTTGCTTCAGTGTTGCCACCCCTCATAATTTTAATGCCACCCCATGAATAATTTTCTAGATCCGCTCCTGCATGCCCAAGTTTCCCACTACACCCTTTAAAATCAGGCGGTGAACCTGCAAGCACTGCCCTCAGAGGAGGAATATTTGGCCTTAGCGTTGTTGTATCCCGAAAAAGCATTTTGTGACGAGTGTCCTGAGGAGTCATCAGCGTCACGCTGGAAATGGACAAGGAGCACCTGAAAGCACAGGCTGATCGGCCCCAGCTGCGGCTCATCAAGACTCTCTATTTTTCCCCAGACAGCAGCTGGTGACCGATCAGCCTACACAACGGAGCACAGCATGGACTCACTGCACCAGGAGGAAAAGAGGGTGTAACACCCACTTTTGACTGTTCCCTTACTCACCATGTATCCAATCCACCCTACTGGAGTTCCTGGGATGGTGAACCCTGGTCAAGAAGCCTTGGCAGTCAGACTCGGTGGAGCTGTCTAATGCTAGGCCCAGTGACTGGTGTTAAAAAGTCCTGGGCTGCACCTGTGCTTAGTTAGTTGTCCATATGACCAACACCAACGTCAGCGAATTTGTGCTGGGGTGTTGGGAAAGTTTGTCAGCTCTGGCTTGTCAACATATGCAATGCCAGAGGTATGTGACAGCGTTTAGGCTGTGGCGTTTGCCATAGACCCCTAATGTTGTCATGACATTGTGACCAACAGATAGGGAACCTTCATTCTTAGATATAGGGAATGGCAATTTTACTTTCCCATGCCACAACCCTCAACCAATCGCTGATGCTGGGACTTGTTCTCGGCTATTCAGTGTAAAACCTGAATGAGTGGACGCACGCTGTTGTCTTATAGATGGTTTCATTTGGCGCATGTGCCTGGACAAAGTTAACTTCCGGTCTGTGTTTGCTTAACGGTCTGCTAAGTATCGCCGGCTACAAACACAGCTAACGATGAGTATGAAGTTGGTTTCAGGTTATTGTGATGTGGGATGTGTTTTTTCCACATTTATTTGTGGCGACCTGCCACAATATAAAAACGTACTTTTTTCAAAAGGCTTTGTTGAATAAACATGAGCACGTAATGCACGTTTAAAAATAAAACCGAGGCATGGGTGTTTTTATTTCACTGTATTTCTGAAGGCAGACTGTCTTTAGACAATGTAATTTCATCCTGCATGTAAGGCAGTGTTTGTAAGTTGAGAGCTGCTTTGTTTACAGTCGTAACCTGGGAAAACTCAATGTCTTGCGCTTAAGGCACCTCCTGCTGGCAGAGAATTAATTTGCATTTTGAATAAATTAAATAGATTTATGGAGCAAACATATTTAGCTTGAATAAAAATTTAAATGATCTACTCTAGAAGGACTTAACTGTTGTTATTGACTCTATTGGGATGTCTACCGGAAGTTAGAGGCATGCATGCGCAGTAACGTTAGTTTATGTTGGTGTCCTTGAAACCATCTATTTACCTGTATTTACAGGGAGTGGCACAGAATGACAATTTTCACTGGTGTTTTCTCTTAAACTCAGAGATTATTGAGGCTCCAGGATTAACTTCTAAAGTCACCACACATATAATGTCTCAGATCCCTCCATCGGGGGGACAAGGGTTACGTACGTGACTGAGATGGTACACAGAACACTCACACTTGTATGTTCTTGTTCATGCGTTCTTTTAGATTTTTGCCTGTATCTTTTGTTGTATGAAAAAAAAAAAACACCCAGATATTTATTTTTTAATCTAGTACTTTCAGCAAGATGGTTTTCTAGAGCCTGCTGTACGATTTATCTAAACATTAACATTTGAAAAAAAAAAACTACCAATGTCTACCCAAGTCTAAGCAGGTATTCAGGTCTTTGAATTACTTCTCTGTAAAGTGGCACAGTGGAACTTGTTTGTTCATTCCTCCTGAGAATAGAAGGTAAACGGCACATTGAACTAATTAAAAGCAGTTTGTTCTAAATCTTCCACATACCGTGTGTCCCAAAGAACAGTGCTCAATGTCCCCGTCGACAGGGTCAAGGCTGAGTAAACTTGTGTGTGTCTTGAGGGCAGAGAGACATGGGAAAGCACACTGTTCGCATCATAAAGAGCTCATACCTATCTTGAAAAATAAGTCTAATATGCGGTGGGAATGTAAGAGTGTGTGTCTCTGTGCAGGCCCTGTGTGATCATTATTCTCTCTCTTATGCACCACTGATGCACATCTCATTACCAGATGCTTTATAATGTGTGTCGTGATGCTCCAGAGACGCTCTTTTCTTTATGAGTTCAACCAACACTCATTTGTTCTTGTGCAAAACATTTGTTCTTTACACTTAGTAGTTATTAATTATAAGCCGGGCAAAATTAACACTTGCCTAGCAAATACAGTCATAACTGGTCTGTCTGCAAGTAACATCTCTTGCAATGTAATAACTGCTTCATTTTAAAGGCTCTTTTTCTTAGGTTTAACTTGAGGCAGGACTATTACACTTAACTAAAACTTTAAAACCATAAAAAAAACATTACTTGAAATAAACATTTAGGGAAATAAATGATATAAAAAGCTTTTTACGTCAGTTAGTTGCAAAAGCGACATGTCCTATTTATTTTAACTTTATATAGGCTACTAAAAACACTAAAACTGAACTAAAAACTTCATGTAGTACTCTCTCATTGAAATAACACTGAATTGAAGTACTTAAAATAACTTATTAAAATAAACTAATCAATAAAAAATAAACTGTAGGCAATAAATGGCAAAACATTAAAACTAACTAAAATTCGAGATATTATATAAAAAAAGACAAATGAAAAACAATGTAAAACTAAAAATCTAAATGGATAAAAACTAATTCAAAATATTATGAAAAACTAACACTTTAGAATAGGTAACACTTGTTAACTATTAACTATGACTTCTCAATAAATTCCTAATTTTGCTGCTTATAGTGCAGTAGTTGTTAGGTATCGGGTAGGAATAGGGATGTTGAGTAAGATATTAATATGTGCTTAATAAGCGATAGTAAATGGCTAATATTATAGTAGTATGCATGTTAATAAGCAACTAATAGGTGTAACCATAAAATAGTGTTAGAAAAACTATAGTGGCATATCAATAATACTAAAAAAACACTGAAGTAAATTGTACATACTTTAAAATTGACAACTTTCAGAGCTCAAAGCAGTCCAAAAAATGTATAGAAACCTAATGGCTCATTCTAGACTACCTGGTTTTCTGACATCACAAATCTAAAGCAGCCGTTAAGAAAGCATCTGATCATTAACGATATGTTCGCACCACCTCTGCAATTCACAGATTGTTGATAGTTTGATTATTTTGTATATTTGAGACTATAGATTACAATTTGAATGAATCCCTTTTCTTCGTGTAACACTTAGTTTTACAGTACAGAATATCACACCTAAATGTCACATCCTTTTGATTTTGAAATCTTCCTTCACATTCAGTTTACAAACTTTCATAGAAGTCGGGGAGGTTTCATTGACAACTGTTCACACATCGGCAACAAAATAAGTAATTTATGCATGACACATTTATCTACAAAATAGATTAAGACCCATTAAAGGCATTAAAAAGTCGAAATGAAACGGATGTTGTGACTGACTTTACTTCTAAATTGTGACTATATTTGAGTAAAATGGTTAGCAAACAAACATTGAAGAAGATTACAAAAGTAAAAAAAAAAAAATGTCTTGGAATCAACTGTTGAAAATTCTGATATTAGAATGTGTTTAGATAGCAACATACTTTTGAAACAACACCATTGTTTCTGGGAGCATCCTGAGCTGTAAAGTGACTATAAAAAGCAATTTGTAACCGTTTTACGAATTGCAGGCTAATTTGTTTCATCTTCTTTGTTACTTTCCATACAATATTCTAAATCTCAATGATGGTCATATTTAGAGGATGAGAGAGGGGCCTTCATTCTTCCCCCATGTTTTTAAAATCAGAATTCACAAGATAATAAAAACTTTGATTTAAGCACAGTTCAAATAAAAAGATTTTACGAAGTGGTAAATCTCAAATTGTAGCCTAATAAATGATTATCTTTGTTATATAATTGGTCTGAACACAAACAGCAGAAGGGCCTTCTGGGAAAACAGCAGTCACTCAGAGCACTGTATAAACACTACTATATTAGGCGTCATATAATTTTGAAAATACCTTTTCTGAACGGGTCAGCTCTATTCACTTATACATTCAGATAACCCCTTTTTTAATCTCAGACTGGTGAATTCTGTTTGAAGTCAAAGAGTTTGCAGTGGATTGAAAAAAGGAAAACTATTCCATAATTAAAGCTGGAATTTTGCTCTTGTTATTCTGTATAAAACTCAAGCATTGTTAACATGTCAGGACGTCATTTACCTGTAGGTCCTGAGCCATTACATGACATTTACATCTCGCAATGAGCACAAACTGAGAGCTGAGCGCCCGTGAGCAAAGTTTACTGCAGAAACATATACATACAGTGCTTTCATACCCAGATTCACTCAGAATTCAGGGGCTAAAATATTGGAACTGGTATAGAAAAACTAAATCAACAGATTCTTTGTTTACCGTGACCAGGTTTAATGACCCTTACTGATTCTTTTGGCTTCCCATGGCTTCCAGATTATAAACAACTACTCTTGTTTGGACATGAAAGGAAAGTATTTGAAGAATGAACTTATCTGTCTCTCTGAACCTGTCAGCACTGTGTGTGTGTGTGTGTCTTTGAAATCTGCTCCTGAATGTGATTATTTGTATAGTTTTTTCACTTTTATGTAAAAAGCAATATTCAGTGTTTATCAGCCGTTTATGCTTTAGCATAATGAGGCATGAAATAGACTTTCTTTTCCCCCTGACCTGTCCCCTGCCAACATTTATTTTGCACAAAGCTTAAACAGATTGAAAAAAGAAGAAGAAGAGAAAAGTCTAAACGGTGTAAAATATTTCAAACAACAAGTTAAAGTTCCGAGTTGAAGTTAAATCTCCAGCAGAACAAATTCCTGATGTTTTAAAGGGATGTGTGTATGGAAACCTGTTTCTGAATGAATGAATGAAATAACTGCACTTTTTTTTCCTTAGAATTACAAGATATAAACTCAGATCTAGATCTCACGACAATCCATGGATATTTTACAAGTTGTCAATTTGTATGAATTTGTACGAATGACCTAGACCTAACGCCCCTAAATTGGCACAAATTTCCACCTCGTACGAATTGGTCGTGAGACAGTGTTGAATTGTGGGAACTACACTTTTTATTTTAGATTTCACAGTGCAAACAAACACATCAGAATTGTGAGTTTTAAACCGAGAAAAGAATTTTAAATTCTAAACTAAAAAGTTTATATTTTACAATTTTGAGAAAACAATTCAGATTTATGAAATAGGCTCAACTTATTATAATTATTTTTAATTGCACGGAGGATATAAGTTAGCAGAAGCAGTATATCATTTACAAAGGTGACTGCAAAATGCAACCCAATAAAACGGAATTTCCCCTGTATTTGTGTGTGCTTTGTATTTTCATGCTTATTAGAGTATTGCATCATTAGCTTAGCAAGATGCTCTTGAAATCAATCGAGTCGAGTGCACTTCACATGAGGGGTGCTGTTAGCATGACGCGGCTGCGGTGATCAAATCAGTCGTTTCTTTTCAAATGCTGACTCTGAAGGTGACTACATGAGTCTGCAGATCACTAGATCTGCGATCTGAGCCTTAGTTTGGGAACACATCCCCTCAAGCTCCCACTGAATCCGATTTCTATCACAGAGCCTCCATCAGTGAGAGGACAGATTGATGGCAATGTTCTCTTTCCTCAAGCTCACAGTCACTATCGGTTGTTACACTTCACTTCACAGCAGTCTTCCTCCAACACAACACAACTGCCGCAGTCTGACTCACACAACTCAACTATGGAAAGTCAAGGATACATATGCAGTAGAGCATTTTCTGAATGTTTTAGGTCTTACTGTTAACAATTCATCCATCAACTTTTTTGACATCGTTTTGACCTTGTAAAGGAATAATTAACTCAAAAATGAAATTAACCCCATATTTTACTCACCGTGAAGCCAAAGATTTTAAAAGATTTATCAAATATTCCAATCATTTAGTCCTCTTAAACCCCACCCCTATAATCTATCCACACACACATCTCAACAACTGATGCATACAACCAAACCCCATTGTACTTTTTTTCAGTAATCAGTCATAGATCTGTCACTGCTTTAGTCTAAATTGAATAAAAATTATGCTTTTTTGTATTAAAAAGTTGTTTGAATCGATATGTTTTAAGCATAGACTGTAGAAAACATGGACGTAGTGTCTGTGACGTCACCCATAGGTTTCTGAAGAGCGTTTTTGAAGCTCAAAGCGTAGGTAGAGCCGACCGTCGCCATGTTGGAATAAGATCACCACGCGTCACTCTCGGATTATTGAAAATGGGCAAAGAGGCGGGAGCTGGTTGATAAAACCACGCCCACCTAGCGTGACAGTGGTGACAGCCGCAGCAATCGACCTGTCATTTAGGTTGCCGTGCCCTTAATTATGCAGAAATTTAAGGCTTAATATAATTTAAAAGGATGAGTTATAAAAAAATTCACAACAACAAAGGGCAACATTAGCTACATAGACCAAAACCACTTTTTGAACCAGGCTGTAAACCTGTTTTTTTCTGCTGTAAAGTTTAACATGGGGAGTCTATGGGATTGACTCGCTTTTGAAGCCAGTCGATGAATTGCAGTTTTAGTCACTTCCGTGTTGGCTTCACGATTGAGATCACTTGGTTTTAAGCTAATCAAATCAAAAGCCAAATAAAAGCAAACATTTTCTTCTAGAAGATTCTTAAAGTCTGTCTCCACCACCATATGGATCAGTGAGTTTGATGAAATCATTCTGCACTTCAGTTGCCCTGCTTGTTTATCACTTTTTTTTTATAAAAGCACTTTCATATTAAATCTAAAGGTGGAATCTTTTAGACTGATAGAATACCCCTGAATGCAACTGTAGCTGTCAAATGTGGATTTGCCGATATGCATTATACAATATAGATAAAGTCAAAGCAGCTTTACAGGGATGAACAGGAAAAGAAGGATTCAATGGTGCAAATCGAATAGAAAAAATTCACAGATGAACCACTCAGTTACATCAATACACTGAATAAATAAAAGCACTTCAGTGGGACTCAGAGGGTAGAAAACTTTCAAACTTTCTTAAATCCTTTAAAAGAGTTCTGAATTAAATTATCATGTATTATGTACATATCACGGAATAACAATAAACAACCATTTTTACTGGTTCTGTACAGCATCTCGGCAGTAAGCAATTTCTGAAAAATGTTGTTGAAAGTGGATACGATCGAGCACAAAAACACATTTGTAGCCAATCAGCAATAAGGGGCGTGCCCACATACAAACAGAGAGGTGCCCGTGTTATACAGCATGTTTGTGAATTTGGGGTGGAGCTATCAAGAAAGGGGAGTGACCATCTGGATAGTGAATTGTATTCAAATATTAACAGCATTTCTCAAAAATCACTTACTGTACCTTTATTTTATATATGGTTTCATTATTCATGTTTGTTCATAATATTAATTTATTCAATTAAAAAATACATTGTACATGTACATTAGCTAAAAATGTTATTTTATGGTATGTTAACTAATTTTAATTGAACCTGTGAAGTATTGACAAGAAAAAAAAAAAGATTTAGGTGTATCTTGTATGATGTTGAAGTGGGCACTAAGAACATTTTCCAGAATCAGACTGCTTATTATTTCATTTTCTCTTTCTGCCAGAAGAGATTCCAGCTAAATTTATACCAATTGTTATTTCACCTATAAAGTTTGCAAAATGGTCAAAATCCATAATGAAGGTGCACCAGACAAAGGGAAATTTAGCTCTAGTAACTGAATTTGTCAAAGGTCAAAATAAATGAGAAGAACTGTGGAAAAATATCATAGTCACAGTTATTCTTATCTGAACAGGATTAGATTTGTAGGGAGACACAGACTTTAAAAAAACAACAACAACAAAAAAAGAAAAAGCACACACATTGGGTCGTTTGCCTCCTCAAGGAAAGCCATCTCTGTCCAAATAGGGAAGATTCACAAGTGACTTAAACTCTGATCCACGTCAAACCTAAAAAAACACCCCCGGCTGTGAAGATATGGTGCACACTCACATCCTATTTGACTTTCTAGCCTAGTAAAGAATTTTCACAAAATAAACATTTACTCATTGACTTCTGTCAAGCGCCAAATCAGACTTTAAATTAGACTTCTGCACTATATTTCATGTCTTCCAAGTTATACAATAGCTTTGTGTGAAGACCATCATTTTAGACCGAAACTGTATCAGTCGATGTCAAACTATCAGGAATAATGTGATTGTGGCTTCATATGTACGGTAATCAGACTACAACGGGCCTTGGTGCTGTGCATTTAGGATAAAAGACAGAGGTGATGCACAATCCTTCAAAACTGCTGTGCATTATATCATGTGTACTTAAAGAATAAAGACTGTAGCTAGATTGTGTAAATTGCATGAATGCACCTCCACAAGAACTGTTTAACTCCTTCTCTTTGAAACATCATAAACTGTGCTACCACACTTTAAAGGTTATTGTGTAGGTATCTTGCAGTCAAGTTCAATTAAAAATAGAAATCATAAATACCATGACATGACGCACAGGACCCCAGAAATGTGGCGGCTGCATGCTGCTATCAGTGCAGTACTTGACAGCGGGTGGAGGGCTCTTGTGCCAACTGTACAGCTCTGCTTTTACATTAAACGGGTCAGGAGGACTGGTTTGTTCAACACTGAAATATCAAACCAGTTTACCTAAAACTACCTCATATCAATCACTTTTATTTATATATACACAGCAATACAGATTGTAGCAAAGCACTGAACATTATCAAATAGGAGAATAGAGTGATGGTAATGTATAATGACGAGAAACGACAGGGTGACAGAGACGGTCTCTGTATTCAAAATGGCGATAATCACTAGAAATCAGGTGTCCCCAACTAAGCAAGCCAGAGGCGACAGAGGCAAGGAACCAAAACCCCTATATTTAGAGTGCTACCTCATATACAGTATATAAGGCTGATGCGCTATGAGTGCCGTGAGATTTTCCCTGTGAGGTTTTTTAATGGGGTTTTTCAATTTAGGGGTAAACGAAAACAACAACACAGAAAAAAATAACACTTAATCTCAAAATTTTTTAAATCCTTAGCCAGTACTATGCAAAGCATGTTGGGAACTAAAAATCCACTGCTCAGTTTTAAGTTATCTTCAGTAAGGTAGGAAATAAGAAAAAAAAGAAATTTTCAGTCAGAAAGGGTTTTAATTGAACAAGTTGTAATTTTGATCAACATTATGTTAACAGAACTCATCAGACCATATGAAAATTGAATATTTGGCATACTGTACATTACCCAATTTCAAGAGTGGAATTGCATTTATGTTACCTATAAGATGATATATAATTTTTTACATTTGTTTAATCTGTGGGTGTCACCTAGTTCTCACATGCATTAAGTTCCGGTTCTTGTGTTTGTAATTCGCTGATCATTGTGAGTGTGCGGTTTTTCCTACCCCTTTGTAAGCGTTTTTCCTGTGTCCTTGTCATGGGCGTAAATCCCGGGGGAGACACGGGGGACATATAAAATATCCCGGCATCTTGACCAAGAGGCCACGCTTGACATTAATGTCTGCATCGAGCATCTTAAAATGCGTGCATAAGACGGCGTGAAGGAGAGGGAGTGAGAGAGAGACCGTGCGTGCATGTGAACTGTGTGTGTGAGGCTGTTCATATCGCGTGCTAGACAGAGGGCATCCTGATTGGTTTACTAAGCAAAATAAGCCAATCAGCTTTCAGTGTGGGGGCGGGTTTTTATTTTTTTTCTCGAGCGAAGTTATCAGTTCAGTGCAGCAGCCTACGAGATCGTCGTGGCAGGGAGAGAGACTCGACTGTAAACAGCATAACAAACACTGCAATAGTTTTGAAAAAAAAATTAAAAATCTGCCTTTTCATTACACCAGAGAAAAACTTTGAAAATAACAATGACGCAGTCTCCATGCTACAACAATGATAGAACCAAAGTCTTCCACTGTTAGTCACATCCTTATAAGTACAGTTTAAATGAATTAATTGTGTTCCCCTATAAAAATTGTTTGCGAGAAATTTTGTGTTTATTGTCCCCCCTACTGTGAAATGAGATTTAGGCCCATGGTCCTTATCGTCTGTGTTTCTTCATTTGGATTTACTGGTATCGACCTTTGCTTCGGACTTTTGACCACGTCTTCGCCTTTTCTTCTGATTACTGTTGCCGACAAAGCCTGTGCGACTCTAAGCATGGATATTAATAAAGCTTTGCGATTGGATCCACACGTTTCCCGTCACCTTTCTGACACCCGTTGTGACAGAATGATCAGCCACGAAGGACCCAGCAGCTTCATTAACCAGCCAACGGTAAGAGGGGATTCCCTGTCTACATTTATGTCACCTCAACACCACGGTGGCTACTCGGCTCTCTTGCCATTCGGCGAATGCCGTTTTCGCATGAGTTTGAAGCCGAGTGCGAGATGCCACTTAAAATGGCGGCCAATCGCGACACGCCTCGCCAGTTGTCTACTGCCCTGTCCCGGCTCAATTCGATTTCCCAGTGGGGGCGGGACATCGAGGATTATGTAGAAGACTTTATTACGGAGAGTTATTCTGTTCCTGAGGGTGAGGAGAAACTGAAGGCGTGTTTTCTTATGGGGCTCGATCAAGATATCCTCTTCGTGCGGTCAGAGGAAGATCCTGACTGGACCCTGGTCGAGTTTATTGACTGGGTGCTCTACCGTGCACGATTCTGCTCACAAAATGGCCGACGATCGCGGGGCATCGCGCAAGATGGCCGACAATCACGAGGGCGAGAGGCCGTCGGATATGTGAGGAGTTTTACCCATTCTGCTGCCTTCAGAACCCGTGCAGTTGTGCCAAACACTGTCAGTGTCGGTGTCCCAGTCTAATGAACTGTCTGAACTGTTGAAGGTCCATGCGGTCTCTAAACCGCAAATCACGGATTCCAGATCTGTATCACGGCGACAGGGGCCGTGTATAAGTCTGTCGGTACCGGGTATGCAACACCAGGAATCGTGTGGTGTCCAGTCTGTTCCAGATAAGCAGCTAGGAGAGTCGTTATCTGCCCCAACGGTGCCTAATCCGCAGTTAACGATTCACCATTCTGCATCACGGCGAGAGGGGCCGTGTATGTCCCTGTTGGTTTCTGCTTTCACCATCAGTAGCGCTTCCGAAGGCCCTCACGGCTTCCAACCATTCTGTTACGGGTCCCATTCCCGTCGCACGGTATGAGGGGCCGTGTTCATTCCAGTCGGTCCCGGTCACGCAGCCTGACGAGCTGCAGGAGGTCCTTGCGGTTCCTAGCCCGCACGTAACGGGTCCCAATCCCGTAGCACGGTACGAGGAGCCATATTCCCAACAGTTGGTCACCGATTTGGGTGTTGTATGGCTGGATCGGAGTGGCTGGATCCACCAGACGCTGTCTGTGATCCAGAACCGGAGTGGCTGGATTCGCCAGACGCTGTCTGTGATCCAGAATTCCCGTGGCTGGATCCTCCAGACCAGGTCTGTGATCCAGGTTCACAATCACCTGAGCTCGGTTAGGATAGTGATATCCCATGCCCAGGCCGTCAGAGCGGGGGTATTCCAACCAGGAGAGCAGGTCTGTCTGGTTTCAGAGGGCGTACTCACAGTATAGTCATTCTGGAAAGGCGTTATCACCGACTGTTGGTCACAAGAGGGCGCGTTCACTGACTGTCGGGTCTCAGAGGGCAAATTCACAGTCTAGACGGTCTCGAAGGGCGCGTTCACTGACTGGTTGGTTCTCGAGGGCGCAATGTCTGTCTGGTGGCCCCAAGAGGGCTCTGTCGCTGTCTGGCCGAACCAGAGGGGCTCTGCTGCCATACGCTCCGCCCTGGAAGATGGCCTCGCTGTCTGTTTCACCGCCCAGTCTGCCCTGGAGGGCGTCTTCCCTGCCCGGTGTGTCCAGGAGGGGGTCTTCGCCCCCTGCTCCACCCCGGTGGGCTTTTCCGCCGCCTGCACCACCTCGGTTGGCATCTCTGCTGCCTGCTCCGCCCGGGAGGGCATGGTTGTGGTCTGGTCGGTTGTTGCTGATTGTTGGCATTGCCTCAGAGGGCTCGGCAGTCATCTGCACCGCCCTGGAGGGTTTTCGGGCTGTCTGGTCGGCCCTGGAGGGCATGGTCGTCAGAAGCCGCTCCTTTAGGGGGGGAGCACTCCAGCTCTCTATGAACTCTTTGTGTTCCTGTATCAGTTTTCATGCCCGGACTCACTTCCATGTACTCATGCTCGTTCGTTGTCATGGTGTTTCCTTGTTGTCTCCGCCCACCTTGTTCATTGTCATGGGCACTGATGTAACTCCACCCACTGACCTAGTTCTCACATGCATTTAAGTTCCGGTTCTTGTGTTTGTAATTCGCTAATCATTGTGAGTGTACGGTTTTTCCTACCCCTTTGTAAGCGTTTTTCCTGTGTCCTTTTCATCCATGTTTCTTCGTTTGGATTTACTGGTATCGACCTTTGCTACGGACTTTTGACCAAGTCTTCCCCTTTTCCTGTTTACTGTTGCCAACAACGCCTGTACGGCTCTGAGCATGGATATTAATAAAGCTTTGCCGCACGTTTCCCGTCTCCTTTCTGACACCCGTTGTCACAGTGGGTAGACTAAGATATACGTTTATAACATAAAATTCCCATCTAAATTGTATTACAATATGCAATACAATGATTTTTATGTCAAGAATATATGTTTTATTTATACAACATGCATAAATCAGTAGGTTTATGTATGTTTTTGTAATCATTTTGAAATGTATTATTTGTATAATATTGATATGTTATACGTACATATATTGCACAGTGTATGGTCTAGATATGTATTTTAATATAGAAGCGTCTATTTTCTAATTTTCATATAGTACATGCTTTTACTTTTTATTTAATATTTGGATATTTAATATATAGAAATTCTATGCACATATATTGAATTTGTTATATGGGAAAATGATTGCAACTTAAAACGTTTAATTAAATACATTTAGATTTTTAACTCAAAACCATGCATCAAGTTTTTGCCTACAAATCAATTTGAAAAATGAAAACCCCATCCAATCATCAACCAAACTCATTAAAATTCGAATCACAATTCCCCCTTTGTTCACTGTAACGGCTGACCTCACTTGGTGTATTATTTCAAGGGTTAAGAACAGTGTTTTATCAGAATAAATGAAGGCCATTCTTTCCTATCTACAGGCATGTGTCTCATTTTGTTCTCAGAGAACTGTCGCATTGGACTGGCATGGGTGGCAACTTGTATTCGTCTTAATTTATTGCTACGGTCATTTAGTACTGTATCACAACTCCATATTAAGCAGGAAAAGCCTTTCCCTTAATGTCATCATAACGAGAGATGTGAGGTATGGATGCTTTATGAGTGTGATAGTATGCAATGTATTGCCAGTGTATGTGTTTGAGATGTCAAAACAGGTTCATTTGTAAATTTCTTTACAATATTGTCAAAGTAGCTCAGACCCTTCTTTTTCCACACATCTAGACAAAGAGCAAAGAAACCCTCAAAAATGATGATGTTTAGATGATGACAATGCTTATTTTGTAAACAGTCTGTGGTGCTGACATTATTATGTATTATGAATATCGGTATGGATATTCAAAGGCATAAGAAGAAAAGAGAATTGAAAATTATATTTATTTTTACAATGATTCCTTAGATCTGACTAATGCAATGTAACTACAACTTAAAAAAAAAAAAATATTTATTATTTATTTACAATTAATTATTATTATTATTATTATGGCCAGATTATGGCATATTAGAAGATCAGACAGTGAGAAAAAGTGCTTCATCAGTAGCAGTTTTTTGTCATACCATTTATCATGATCCTTCATCAGAGCACAACAGGTAGATGATAGCAATCATAAAATGTGGATAATATGAACAAATGATCTGTTAAGGACTTGAACCAACATATTGTTGATGGAGACTGCAGGACATCTAGCCAGTAACGTATTGCAGTAATCTAAGTCCTCATAATGTTGTAATACTTTTAATATGAAGAACGTTGTTCTGTAAACACTGGAATAAAGTTCCAGGTGCATTATCCTACTGAGGAAAAACTGTCAATAAAATAATGATCCATGATCATAAATAGCACAGTAAATCAGTATTTATATTTTTATAGTCGTTTATAAATAGTTTTGGTCCATTACAGCTGTGGTCAAGGTATATGGGTAACTGCATTAAGTTTAAATTAAAATTTTAAATCAATTAAATCATTATACTAATTGGTAAAAAAACGTTTGTCCAGTTGTTATTTATAGTTAATTTTTTTATCAATTTCAATTTCTATTTAATTTTGTTTAATAATGCCACTGAAATGGTAACTCTTTGTAAAGTAGACCACGCATGGCTACCTTACCTTCTGTATCAGTGAGAAGACTTCCTCTTCCTGTGGGGTGGATAAGCTGCAGAGTGGACCAGACTCTGTGGCATTTCATTGCTATGCAAGCTTAGGCAAGCCCTGCAATAAAATATTAAAGGTGCCATAGAATGAAAAACTGAATTTACTTTGGCATGGTTGAATAATAACAGTTCAGTACATGGACATAA
>JAUMHG010000060.1:3416316-3426520 GCA_032359395.1 Enteromius anoplus
GACCCCTCTGATTTCAGCATTCTCAGGCTGATCGGATTTTATGTAGCCAAAAGGATTTAATTCAATTAAATTTCTTTCAACTCATTTTTCCAAACCTTACAATAATAACTACACACACTATGAATGATTAGTAAAGCTTTAGTTAGCAGCATTTATTTAAGCTTTATTAACACATGTTCCTGCTGTAATTCATGATTAAGTCAGGTAATTATAAAGCATTTAGTAGTTGCCAGACGTCTGTTTTTGTCATCTAAAGTGAGGACTATTTATACCTTGTAAAGCATTAATAAAGCAGATGTAAAGGCTCATTTATATTCTTAACAGCCGCGTTAAACAAACTCAACACAGAGGGATACAGAACACAGACATATTTTTTTCAAGATGTAATAAATGTAATCGTACAACTGTACACTTGATAAATACAATTTTTTATTTATTTAATCTTGAAATTAATAGTTCTGCGTTGTTTGTTTATTTTTATTCTGTTAGGAAGATAACTGACCATTTAAATCTCTTTTGTACATTTAGATATCATATGCTTATAAATCAAGAACAAGGCATTTATAACTGTATTTATAAACTGATTACTAATGACTATTAACGTTGGAACAATGCTTTGTAAAGGATGAACTGACTATTTACTAATGCTTAACTAATGATTCATAGCGTGTAGTTATTATAAAGTGTTACCAATTAATTAAATGAGACATGAAAGAATTACCAGCCTCCAATACCAGTATTATATTTGCCGTTTCTAATGATGATGGTTGTTATCAGAAAATAAAGGGCCTCAGAATGATGCAAATGAGAATGAAGTATACCAGAAAGACGTGTAATAATAATGTTTATCGACGCTTATGAAGCCTCAGGAGCTGAAATGGTATAGGTGTTACATTTCCGGGCACATGTTTTAAATGGTTGGCCAATCACAACAGCCTGGGCAGTCAGAGCAGACGGACACTAAAACAGAGGCAAAGAGGAGCTATAACAGTGTACAGCATGAGGACTTGAACTTTAAATTGTGAAAGTATTCTAGCACAGCCCCAAAATAAAATTATCTTTTTATTGCATTAATGGGGTTGAATCCTCTGTGATGGGTTTAGGGAAAATAAGGCGCTGCCTCCTTTCAAACCGTCTGCCTGTAGCTTACCAATAATGCTTCACGTTTCTTCTTTTGTAGACGCTCACTGGGTTTTATGTGAGAGCAGGTGTTGCTCCATCAGGTGGCGCTGTCCTGCTTCTGTGATTGAGCGGCTGAAGTCGTGTTACAGTACATCTGTGTTTTGTGTGTTAGAGTGATGCTTGAAGGAGTGATAGGCTACTTGTTCCTTTTTCTTGTTTTCTTTACTTTTTTCTCAAAGAAATTTAAATGGAAATGACCCAGAACTCGATCTCTTTTTAACCGTCTCTTATTTAACGGCCAATTTAAAAAGCTACATTTTATTTGATATCATATTTTTCAATAAAATACATCACATACTTTCCCCACAATCTACTTTAAATTGTGTGGAAACTTAATGTTTGTGTATAATTGTTTAGAATCTAAAGAATTGTTTGTAGCTTTTAGAGTTTCAATATAACTTTTCACAACCAAATTATAAAGCTGTGCAGTTTTGGACACAACAAAGATTTTTAAATATATAAATGCACTTTTAAATGGTAATATATATATATATATAAATAGATTATATATTTAAAATGACATCTGTTATATTTGAGTTCATTTATTTTGGCTGAAAGATGATCCTTCAGCTCACCAAGACCAAAACAGAGCATGATCTGTAAATTTTTTGTAAAATATTAATAGAAACGAGTAAAATTGATGAATAGAAGGTTCAAAAGAACCGCTTTTATTTGTCATAGAAATCTTTGTAGCATTGTAAATGTCTTTTTACTGTTACTTTTGATCAATGTAATGTGTCCTTTCCTTGCTAAATTATAGTATGGAATACGTACTTTTATTTTTTATTTTTTTTTTTTTTTGTGCAGAAGAGTAGCTGATAAGATCATACACTTCTTTACTACTACTACTAGTTTCTGTTTCTGTCTTTTATTCAAATCCTGCCCCATCTGTAGATTGTGGCATATGTTGGTCTGGAGTCTTGCAGCATGATGACAGGGCGAACCAAAGTGACCATGTTTTGGCTTTTGTTGCTTCGTCACAGTCACGGCTGGCTTATTATGCAAGCCATTGTTGTCTGACGTTCGGATGATTCTCAGACGGTTGTGTAAGAGTGGACCGTGATCCTCTGCTCTCCAGGACGTTTGGCACTGATCTGACCTGAGCCTGCAGATGCGTGTCTGAGTCCAGGCGTCTCTCTGTCTCTGTCTGTCGGTCACGTCAGCTCCCTGCTGGGCTCGTCTTTATGACTCCAGCACTCAAGCACAGGGCTGAATATTCATCAGCAGCGCTCCACTGGCTGACTGTGATCGTAATCTCTATTGATAAGGGCAAACTTTATGTCACAAACACACACGTCCCTGGGGCTTGACGTCACCTGTGTTTATGAGCACACGCTGAGATGGCAGTAGCCGGTCGGACAGGCTTTAGAAACTCACCACTGCTCTCAGGTGAAAAGAGTTTTGTTTTAGTGGAGGTTTTTTTTCCCCCCATGTATTATTTAACATTAACACAACCTAAAAATAGCTCATTAGCCGTATCATTAAAGAAATCACTAAAAACGTGCTTACTGTCAGCACAGCCAAGATGTAGATGTATTTGTTGCTTTATCAGAACTGGAGAAACATCTCTGCAATGGATGCTCTGCAGTGAATGGGTGGCGTCAGAATGAGAGTCAAAAGAACTGATTAAAACCTCACAATAATCCCCAGCACTCACGCAGTTAATGTCTTTTGAAGAGAAAAGCTGCATGTCTGTGCAGATTTCACTCCTGTTTCAGACAAGATGAATTGTTCATCTGAAAAAACAATACTACGGAAAGAGGATGTAACCATTTAAAGGATTTCTGATGAAGAAACAAACTCCTGGATGGCCTGAGTGTGAGCACGTTTTTGGGTGAACTGTTCCGTTAAGGAGCGAGAAAATGGAAACAAGCTTAAACTCATTGAACTTTTTTTTTGTTTTGTTTTGTTTTTTCCCCATCAGCCCTTGGGTGCTGAAGGGGGTTGGCAGCCCTCCGTCCACCTCTACATTTGCCTCTATTGTGGAGGAGGAGAGACAACAGGAAGCCGCATTGATCCGCAGCCGCGAGAAACCGCTTGCACTCATACAGGTAACGTTCTTCAATCTTGTGACATAGGCATTGAATTAAAGTCTAGTGTCAGCAGTTGACAACCGAGACGGTAACTTTAACCTGGCAATAACATTGGACTTAGCGTTGTTTTTGAATAACAGACCTCGTCCCAATTTAACAACTTGCCGTGTTAATCAAACGTATTGTGCTTTCAAACATTTCTACATGGGGGGAAAATGCATTATCATTTAACACTTTAAACCGATGTGTATCATTTGGCTCGTATATATTTATCTTCATCATAGATTGAAGAACGAGCCATTCAGGACCTGTTAGTCCATTACAAGGCCATTAATAACCCAGAGGAGCTGATATTGGTGGAGAGATCTCCTCAAGGCCCAATCGCCATCCCAACCTGGAACAAACACTGATGTCGACTCGAGGACTTCCCGCTCATGTTTCAGCTAGTGTTAAGGTGCATCACAAGCTTGTGTTTCATCACCTTGTTCTGCAGGAAGCACACTTGCTTTCTTTGACCGCTTACTTTAACATTCTATATGCATTTTTTTCCCTTAGTTTTGCTGTTTTCTTGTAAGAAAATACTGGAATATAAAGTGTAATCTGTTCTCTGAAGAGTTGCTGCGTGTGCCAAAATGTTGTGCCAATTATTATTTTTTTAATTGTTATATTATGCAGTGCTACAGTGATCTGCATCTCAGTTAGTTTTTTTTTGTTGTTTTTTTTTAAGAGCAGCTCTCACAAGGGCTGTTAGAAAGAGCTGATGTAGAAGAAAATGAAGTGCACAATGAAAGGAGCTGAGCTTTACGAATGTGCATTTTAGATTTTGCTTCCTCTTGCAGTTAACGTCAATAACATTCTCATTTGGTGTTCGGTATAATGATAGTTTTTATGTTTGTCACTAGCAGAATTTGATTGGGACTACAGATGAATACCTCCAAGTCATATTTGCTTAATGTTAAGAGAAGATATTTGCAGTGGCATGCAATAAAGAGATGATTACAAGCATCAGTGATTGTTGTTTATGTGTCTTTTATAGGCATCTTAAAGTTTACCCTGTGACCCAGACAGACCCCCGATAACTTATTTTTGTTACAATCTCCTTGCAGATGTATATGCAGTAACTGTTACAAATTTGCCTTTAATCACTTCCCATTCCAGCTTGACTTCAACACTATGACTCTGTCAAGGCCAAGACCATGTAATATTATTTTATATCTTGTTTTCACAATTTATGCATTGGTTAAAAAATTCAAACGGTCAAGTTTGCCAAACCACAAACCTCAAAATTGCTATGGACAGTATTTGTCCCGTTTATTTCTTCACCCTGTTGTATGTATACTCTTTTACCAAATATTCCTTTTCTGCCCTAAATAGTCAGAAAGATTTAAAGTTTGGTGCAATGGTTCCAGATCCCTACCACTTCTTGGGCACACTGCACATACATCTGTCGGACACTAGGTGGTGCTAAGCTAAGTCTATTTTTGTTGTTCTTGATTTTGCCCATAAGAGAGAATCTCTATTAGAAAAGGAGTTTTTATTATTTATTTGTTTGTTTCTAGAGATCCTTTATCATCCCTGGGACAATATTTTTTTTTTTACATATTGAATTTTCCGGCCTGATCTCATGGCAATCCGTAGATATTTACGATGTGACTAATTCTTTACAAGTTGCACAATTTGTATAAATTTGTACAAATGACCTACACCTAACCCAGCCCCCGAAATGAACTTTTAATGGTTGTTTGATGGTCAGTCAAATGGTCTCATGGGCGGGCCTTGGCCAAAATAAGAATTTGTACTAATTAGCCATCTTATAAAAAATGTACAATTTGGTCATGGGCTAGCGTTTCCTCCTAGGCCACTCATTCAATTCACAAAATTTGTCATGTATCATAACAAAATCCTCATGACAAAATGTTGACAATGTAGTTTATTGGAGGGATGTGAAGACATAAGCCAATTAAACGATCTGGGATTACCCATTTTGATTTTGTTTGACTCTGTAACTGCTCAATACAATGCTCAAGCGTTATGAAAATTTATCCACACAGAGAACAGCTCGATTTGAGGATGTCCACCAATTTGTGTCCAATTTTGCCAATAGGGGGCGCTACAACTAACAGAACAATTTTGGATGATTGGGACATTTTTCCTTCAGACATCTTAATGTCTTAAAAGCATTTCATCTTTCATGAGTTCAACCTTCATTTTTCAAATCTATTATTTTGACTGTAATGTGAATGTATGTCCTCGTTGAGCACCTCTGCATGTTTTGTCAGAGCCATGGTCCCAGTGTGTTTTTACAGTCTTTGGGGTCAGAGCAGAACGTGTCTCCAGTGACGTGACATGAGTGATTTCAGCCCTCTTTCATTTGTCAAATTTGCTCTCATGCAGTCATCTCAAGCCCGTCCTAATGAATTGGATGTTTGGTGTGATTTGATTAAGCGGACGGTCCTTTCCTTTCGAACTAACCCCTCTCGTTGCATTCGTTACAGTCATCAGAGAATGAAAAAGCAGAGTCCATGAGATGACCCCTCCAGAAATAAGTGCATGATGGTTAAGGGTCCTAATATGAAGTAATAACTGCGACCGTCCAGTTCAAGCATCAGCCAGACACACAGTGAGGTGAATGATAATCACTTACTTGACTGAATTAGTCAGAGAGGAGAGCTGATGCCCTGCCAGGTTACTGGATATAGACCCTGTTGTTGAGTTGCTAATTTAATTCAATTCTCTGACATCATTACGTCAGATTGTCAAATGCAATTGTGTGTTGGAAACAGAGCAAAATCAGCATTTTGAGGGGAATGCAAATGTGTCATACTTCCTGCTGTTTACTGTATGTCACCATAATTGCTTATTCGTCATCTCTAATATGATAGACATTTCATTCATTTTCCAAACTGCTTCTCCTGTGTAAGGAAACACCCTGAGTAACCCAACTCGTTAGCTCGCTGGAGGAAGTAATCACTTACTCCTGAGTAATTGTTTTAAAGGGAAAAACATCAGTAAACCATGTCATCATCACCAAAAATGCAGCTGGGTCTGTGTACTTTTTGAAATCATTACAGTCTTGGACAAGCAAATGAAAAATAAAATATTTAGATCTCCTATTGTTCTACATATTGGTTAATGATTGTATTTATTGTTATCATTAAATGAACAATTTCCCAATTTAGTAGGAAATGTGCTCACCCTCGAGAGATGAGTTTTTTCTTCATCGGTTAACAATTAATGCAGCATCCATCAATCGCTCACTAATGTATGCTCTGCAGTGTATGGGAGCCGTCAGAATGAGTCCAAACGGCTGATCAAAACGTTACAATAATCCACAGCACTCCGGTTCATGTGTTTTAACATCTTGAGAAGACCGAAGCTGTGTAACACATTCATCAATAATATGCTTTAACTTCAAACTATTGCTTCCTTGTCCATAATCCATACTAACGCTTCCTCCAGTGAAGATTTTGTCTGAATCTCTTGAAAAATCGGCACAGATCAAGCACTCTTCGCAAACCAAATCAGTCCAAAAACAGCTCTAAACAAATATGTGGCTTGATTTTCATGTGAAAGATAACAGGAGATGGACGTTTGCATTGGAAGAAGTGTTGTTATAGATTATGGGTTTAAAATTAAAACTAGTTACAAATACATTAAACCATTTTTGCTTGACTGATGGACTGGAGTCACTTGTGGATCGTTTTTATCAGATGTTTGGAAGGAATAGTGATAAAGAGAGTTTCTCCCAGATACCCGGCTGCTCTGATCTCATTTAGCTGTGTGTAGCCAGCAGCGTGGATTACCAGATTCGTGTTAGTCAGCTGCTCTGAATAATTAAGGCTACGAGTAGAGAGTATTCTGAGCGTGCCCAGAACGTGCCTCACCCAGTGACATCACAGATCTCCCACACCTTTGACCTCATGGGGGTTCCTCAGTGCACGTGCAGCGCGACGCCAGATCGGATTCATTACGAAGGCAGGATAGAGAGACTTCTGAGAAACCCGGCAGGTGTTGCTGTGCGAGGATTGATGCTGCTGCGCTGGGAAACACTCTGCTCTTTACATAACGTTGAATAGAATTAGATGAGGTCCACTCTGTTCTGTCCCCAAAGGCCTTCCAGGCAGAAAGTTTTCTCCACGACAGACTGCTGTTAAACGGAAATGTCATTCATTTGATTTGATTTTTAGTCTCAAAAACGAATGTGAATTCGACTGACGGCCTTGTCACCCTAAATGCATTAAAAAGTATTCATCTAGATATTCTCCAATATTGGAAATCATATTGCATCAATAATCACAATTTTGTGAAGGGTTCCAATTTTATTAACGTTTCATTTTGAGTTGATGTTACATCACCGGTTGCTATATTTTAACTGTAGAATAGCTTCCCATTTAGTTGAATGACATAATTCTGCAAGAAGTGACATCGTTTTGGAATGAAAACCCCAGGACAAACATTAGTATGCATTACCAATAGATTTGATGGTTTTTGTGATGTTTTGTGCCAATAGTTGCTTGGTTTCGCTCAAAAGATTATGTAAGTATGAATATGAGTTGACAGCTCATGAATGTTAACTGGCTAACTTTAACATTTTTATTTCTGTGCTGTTATTTTTGGCACCCGATGAATGATTCGCGTGTAATTGAATGGTTAAGGTAGAATGAGAGAAATGATTTCACATTGAAAAATGACATCACTTTTAATGACCTGACATGACTAGAATGAATGAACTCAGAAGGGACTTGGAAATTCTATTCTGTAATGACTTTTTAATTCTGGTGTCCTCCCAAAACTAACTGAGCAGCAGTTACTATAGTTACTGAGGCTACTGGTCCAGGAAAACCAGAGTACAAATGACAAATGTAAGCTCTCGTGTTTATTTCTTTGTCTCCATGAACTACAGTCATTGACACAGTCGCATTAAGTCAATTTGGACACATCAAAACATTCGCTTAAATGTTTGGACACATTTTATACTGTATATATACATCTGTGCGCTCTACAGCGATCGATCCTTAATGTCTAGGTGTTTAGTCTAAGACCTTTCTCTCAAAATCTTGAGCTGAGGTTAGTGACTCTGAAATAAAGAAACCCTCGCCGGTATCAAAAAGCACCAGTGTTTTAAACACAAAATGAATAGAATAGAATAGAAATAGTCTATCCATTTTACATTTCCTTCAAAGATCTGATAACTAAACAGTTGCAGGTTTAGCTTTAAACCCTGCGAGGCATGAACTATGAACTAAAGTAATATCACTACAAATATTGTAAATACTGTCCGTTACAAGTTTCCTACATGTAGTTTGTTTAGTTTATAATGTACAATATGTTTGTATTTATATGTGGTCACTTTGAAAAGAGAAGTTCAATTTAACTTGACTGTAAACATTCTGCTCAGTAACTGATGATGACTGGTGAAGGTTTTAATGAGGCAGATACAGACTGTTTGAACATTTGACCTTTTGTAAATAAACGTGCGTACAAAGGTTCCCTCGTGGGACGTAAAAGTGCATGCATGAACACCTCCGCACATTTTTGTCTAATGTGTTCAGCAAGTTATTTCTTCAAACAAACATAATCAATGGCCGGCCGTGTCCATAGCTGACAGCCCATGCTGTTTATTCACAGAGAGAGAACATGCCATACACAGCAGAAAACACATTTGCACACTTAGCTTGATTTGTGAACATGTCAGCTGTAATCTCAACATCTTTTTGTTTATTAGGATGCGGGTGTTTCTCGGAGACGTGCTGCTGTTACAGTAATTGAGCTGTTTACTGCAGCTTCAGACTTCTGGCCCGGACACTTCTGAGTCGCATACTGAACCCTGTCGCTCACTTTCAGATGTGCTGATGCCTCTGTTGCTGATTGGGACCATGTGAGGGATTTCTGAAAAAAAAAAAAAAAAAAAAGATAAGGCCTAAAGTGATCTTAAATGAACTTCAGAAAGTCTGAAGTTAATGAAGATGCATTTATTGAGATGCAAAATTAAGTTTTCATTTCTGAGTAATTATACAACATTAAGTGAGTTTATCCTTGAAACAAGAGCAAACGTGTCAATGGAGAATTATTTTCTACTTTGAATTAACAGTTTCTCATAAAACAAGAATTTTTCTTTTATGTAATTACCAACTCTAGTTAGTGTATCTTGATGTCTTTAGACACTTGCACTGGAAAACAAACAAAAATCCTGAAAAAGAGCAAGCATTTTTTTGCAGTGTGATGAAAATTTTAAATAAATATTTTTTTTACCATATTTTGCAAAATGAATAAAAAATTAACAAAGATCTGTTGGAAGTTATATTTTATATTTAAAACATTGCTCATACAAGACATTTACATTTGAAAGAACATATTTGCATATCTTTTTTTTTTTTTTTAGTTTCACTTGGTCTTAAAGGGGTATTTCTAAGGTTAAACCAGGATTAACCTATTCTAAGTTCTTGGGATACTAAATACTGATTTATGAATTATGACACTCACTCTATACCATGGTAATGATACCATCACTAAACCCACAGGATGTTTCTTTCCTTGCTAAAGCATGCTGAAATATCTTTCTTCAAATATCTTTTCTTTTTCTTTTTGAGGGCTCTTGTCCTAGCCTCATTGCTCCAAAATTATTTTTGCCAAGAGCTGAAAGGATGATATTTTTGTAGTTTCATTTCAGCAATGAATCAGTCTTTATATATATATATATATATATATATTGTCACGCCCCCCAGGCATTCCATGTCTTCGTGATCTGTGTTTTTGTCTCCCCAGGTGTCGTTAATTCTGTTCAATCAGTGTTGTGCATTTAAGTCGCGTCCTTTCAGTGTTTGTGATGTCCTGTTGAAGTAACGTTACATGTGCCGTTCGCGTGAGCTCTGCGAAGCTTTGCGCGTTTCTTTGTTTTCTTGTTTATTAAAAATCCCAGTTAAGTTTATCCTGTCTCCGAGTTCTGCCTGCCTGCCGTGCCTTGCTTGCAAGGAAAGCGAGAGCGCGAG
>JAUMHG010000060.1:3445362-3458147 GCA_032359395.1 Enteromius anoplus
TGGGCATTTTTTCCCCTTACCTAAGCTACATACCTTCTATGTACATATCAGAGAACAACTTAAAATATTCTCTCAAAGCATTCTATGGCACCTTTAAGACTTTATACTTTAGCCATATTTAGCTGTGGATCTTGCTAACTAGCCCTTTGTTAGGAAAGGCTATTCACAAAGATACATAAAAGAATCTTATACTTTGTTTCCACTGGCTTTTCAGCGACTCGGGTGTTGGGGGTAAATGACAACTACTGTGTTCATTATTACATCCAACAACAGATCAGATCAGGTAAAACACCAGTGTCAATCAGCAATCGTGGGAGGGGCTTGTCAGCGTGATGTCACACAGACAGTCATCTGAGAATTACTTGATATGAGAAAGGTGCAATTTTTTAATGAGATAAAAAACAAACAAACAAAAAACAACGGGTGGGTCTTTATAATTATTGGGTGGTTGTGTACACACACTGCCAAACATGCATTTTAAATCTCTGTGAAATCAAAATTAACTATATTTATTTTGTCAGCTCACATTGTTATTTTTGTGGTGAACAATTCATCCGTGCAAGTCAATCCACATAACAATGTTTTTGTCTTCATAATGTTTAATCAAAAAATTTACTGCAATTAGTATGCAGTATAGTAAAAACAAGCCACTCCCTGTAGTTTACACGTCGCATCTGATGACATGAAAGGATGAATCTTTTCAAATTTAACATTAACATACATAACAAAAAAAGGCATTGAACATGGTTGCCAAAGCAATCAAGTTTCAGGGTTTAAGTTTTTTAAACTAACATGCATATTTGTGAAAACATTAACGTCACATCACATGTTCTGACTATCAGAGTACATATGTATGGTGGCCGAGAGAGCTCAATGCACTCCAAACTTCAGAAAACACATGCAACACAGGCGCTGCAAACACATGAACGTGCTGCAAATAGCACAGACCACAACAGAAATGTTTTAGGGGAACCTCAAAAAGTGAGGAACCCATCTGAGAGTAACTCTAGCTAACATAGCATAAAATAATGTTTCACAGTTAAGTGTGTAATTCTTCAGATTTGTCTAATAATATCAAAAGACTGTATGATCAGTTTGTTAAAATAAACACAAAAAAACTTCAACAACAACACCTCTGCTCTGACCACAGAACAAATAATCAGGTCCCAGATGGGTTCGTCACTTTTTGAGGTCCCCCTGAAACAATTCTGTTGTGGTCTGTACAGCACGTTCGTGTGTTTGCAGCACCTCTCTGAGTTTGGTTGCGTTGTGAGAAATTGCAGTTTGCATGTGTTTTTTTCTGTTTGCATGTGTTTTCTTAAGTTTGCAGCGCGTTGAGCTCTCTCCGCCACCCTACATATGTGCACAGGCATGTAGTGTTCCTTTAACAAAGTGACATCGCCGACTACTGGCCTGGCATGAATAATACAGTATTTTAAGACATTTTTGCAGATCTGTGTACATCAGGTGGTAGCTCCAACACACCTGCCTGTAACTTTTTAATGATCTTGAAGACATTGATTAGCTTTTTCAGGTGTGTTTGATTAGGGTTGGAGATAAACTCTGCAGGACACCGGCCCTCCAGGACCGAAGTTGTCCAGCCCTGGTCAACATGATACTTCTCGAAAACACAAAGGAAAAACTGCCCCACCCTAAATTAAATAGATTTATTCCAGTCAAAAAAATATTTAATATCACTAAATCAAACCAAAATGACTTTATGTGGATTTAATTATGTAGACATATCTCTGTAAAATACAGTAACCCTAACTTAAAAATGAAACTATAATTACAGTGTAATCAAATTTGCTGCACAAGTCATTTAACCTTTAATGATATTAAACTGACTTAAAATTTCAGCTGTATTTTGTGCAACAAAAAAATCTGAAAAAAAAATTATACTGTATATAAAGGTGGAAATTGGCTAAATAATTTTGATGCATTTAAGTAATGTAAAAACATATGTTACTTATTGATCACATTATTTACAGCTACAAATGAAATCAATATTGACAAGACCAGTAGATTATTTCCAATGAAACCTCTTTTTATTAAGCCAAACAAGTTCATGGGATTCTGAACACATTATGATTCAACAGATTTCCTGTTTGTTTACCATCCAGATACAGATAAAAATAAACAGCACAAATATTTGATATCCTTCATATATTTTGGCACCACCTTAGGCAAGCAGTTTTAAACATGCATGCGTCTCGATCCGTCCGGAGAGGTTACATTTTGGCAAAAACATCTCTGTGTTTGTTAACAGTTTAGGAGACTTGATTTGAGCTGG
The DNA here is from genome assembly GCA_032359395.1 of Enteromius anoplus. Classification (NCBI taxonomy): domain Eukaryota; kingdom Metazoa; phylum Chordata; class Actinopteri; order Cypriniformes; family Cyprinidae; genus Enteromius; species Enteromius anoplus. The sequence goes on from JAUMHG010000060.1 coordinate 3,447,656, forward strand.
CCTCTGACGTGTTTTATTATAGGAAACAGATGTTATATCAAAACTATCCCTGGCAAATTCGGCACTTCCACACCTCCGAGATCATATTTCTTTACTTTCCTACTCCAAGCTAACGCAGCCTCCTGGCTCTATTTGTACTACTGACTTGGAAGTTGTTTATGTTGTATTCATAGCATTTTGATTGAATATACAGTATATGCGGTGGCTGGAAGGCACTATTTGTGGACTGAGTGTTTGAGAAGCACTGTTCAGCACCATGCAGTTTAATGGGCATCAGGGTTCAGCGCGTGACTTTCATTTGCGCCGAAGATGCTGTCCCTGTGGAGCTTCGTAATTGATTGTTTGACAGCTGATTTCTTTTTTATTCGCCCTCCAAAATGATAAAGTAGCATGTAATTCCTCACACAGGACCAGCTGGACTGGTTTACAAATAAAAGTCCCAGCCAGAGAAAGAGACATACACCAACCCATCAGAAATCCAGCTCAGAATTATCCAGATCTTTCTAGCTGATCTGTTTACAGTAAATTAACATTGACTTTAAGGCAATTCTTTGAATAATGCCTGCTTTGAATATTATGAATAACTTATTTCTTGCTAATTAACTTTTCTATGTGTTCATGTTAGTCAATTATATTACGGTAACACTTTGTTTTACGGTTACACCTATTAGTTGGTTGTTAGCACACATATTACTAGAACATCATCTATTTATTAGTGCTAATTTAGCACCTTATTCTATATAACTTATAAGTAACTTTGTAAATACATGTCAACTAGATTTCAAATAATTCTCATTAATATGCAGCTACATGTCTATAACTCTCAGAATAGACTGTTAGGGTAGGTTTAGGGTTAGTCTAATAAGTTGAAGAACAGTATACTGGTAATGTATGTATGTCAGTATGTAGTATGTTGTGGACTAGTGTTGCCAGACCGTCTACTAATACTCTAATGACTGCTAGTTGACATGTAGTTACAAAGTAACATACCGTTAGTAGAATATCTAAAGTGGAGTATCCAAACTGCTACCAATACGTTTTTCTCCAAACAATATTTTCACACCAATATCATCTCTCACACACAAAATACTAAACTATGATGTTAAACCAAACCCATCCCTCAAATCAGCGTGAAATATATTCTAACTCAATGTAATCGCTTGATCCCTCTGCTAGGAGACAATATACATGCAACTTTAGAAAATAACCCCTAAGTCTTACAACCATTTTATCTTGAATTTCCTGTGCAGTATGACCCAACAGAATGATATGTGTATGTGCTCAGTTTTGGATTCTGATCTCTCCCACCATGAGCTTATCGAAGTCTGACTGGGATTCTGCCCAGATGGAGAAATCACTCTGATACTGACTCTAATCTGACTGAACTTCAATTCCCAACTTTAACTGACATGACCACAACTCATAAATAGAGCAACAAGCGTTTAAAACAAAAGGCTGCCACTGGGAGAAATGTCAGAAAGAGAAAACAAAAAAATATTCTGTAAGTATAACATGACAAGTATAACAAGAACAATGAAACTACAGATGCTTGTCAGGAAAAACTGAGTTTGAGCAACAGATTATAGGCTTAATAGTTTGTCTGGTAGCTATTAAGAAATAACTGTGTGGTAATATTTCAAAATACTGTACTTGTCTGGTTGCAAATAAAACAGTAAATACTGTCGGCTATTAAGAATTATAACTAGCAAATCAATTACTTTTATTGATAACGTTTTATGATAACTAATCACCTACATCCCTAACTAACCTTTCTACATCCCTAATCCGACCCAAAACCTAAACTTAGCAACTATCTTACTAACTATTAATAAGCAGCCAATTAGGATTTTATTTTATTTTTTTAAGAAAAGTCACAGTTAATACTTTTTGCGTGTGCTTTTGTTTGTTAGTCATCAAATAAGTGTCCTTCTTTAAAGCCCAACAAAAGATTATTCAAGCATAATGATTTAAATTAAACTCTAATGTACATCTTTCAGTTTGACATCATTACAAAGTGCATGTTTTAAAAGTGTGTTAGTAAACACTGAAAAGTGTTTCTTTTGAAGTACACTTAAGTGGTCTAGCACTTATTTGAGACATTACATATAGGATCATTGAGGTTGTTTTTCAGTTCTGATTTTAGCATTACCTAATTATAACAAGGTCATACAGTACAGTTGGTTTGGGAACACTGAACAATGAAAAGCACATTTCTCATTTAAATGTATTCATCTGGCAGATGCTTTTATTCAGAGTGACTAACAAATGAGCTACAAGCTATTTATCCAGTTTTATACACAAAATGCATAACTCTTTATATGGTCCATGCGACTGGACTCCATCCTTCATCCACAAGTACTTCTCCTCCCTATTAATTAATTCATTTTTTCTTGGGAGCAGCTGAATCTTACCTGGATGTCATACAGAGACTGGAGCTTTTAAAAGTTCAACAGATCTGGATGCTGGACCATTTCAACAGTAAAACAAAAAAAAGTGTTTTGCAGACAACTGAGAAGTTGAGCTGAATCTTTATGCCCACTGTTGCATAACTGAAGTGACAACAGAAACAATTTCTCATTAAATAATGTTAAAACAACCGTTTCATTCATTGCATGGATTATAAGTCAATGTTGATGCTTTTAAATCCTCTCATTACTGTTTTCATGTGTGCATCATAGTTTGTGAAGCACTGCTCAACCTCAACAGTATGTGCTTAATTTAAAGTTATGCAGCTTGTGGGCTTACAAAGTTCTACTAACCCTCTTCTCTGTGTAATTATCCAAATCTCATCCATCTCAGGAACATACAAATCTGCCTCACAAACCTAATCCTACCCATCATGTAGCATAAACACATCAACGTCAAAGTTTTCGTTTTATTCGGCGTACTGTTTATATACACTTTCATAAGATCGGGTAGACGCAGCATAGTCTAGTCCACAAAACAGTTTAGTCTGGCCAGGAAGGCAAATACTACAGTTCTAATGAAATTGCTTTGTTTTCATGTGGAGTCTCATAAATTTCAATATATATATATTGAGCTATTAAAACAAAACATTAAGAACTAAAGTACATCATTATATGCAATTTTGGTAACAGTTTAGCATAGGAACCAATTCTCATTATTAACTAGTTGTTCAGTAGCATGCATATTACTAGAATACTGGCTCTCTATAGTATTTAAACAGCACATATTAATGTCTCATTCTGCATGACTATATCTTTTAAGATCTCTATATATTAAGATCTCTTAATCCTTAAATGCCATACCTAAACTAACAACTACTTTACTAACTATTAATAAACAGCACATAAGGAGTTTACTGAGGCAAAAGTTATAATTAATAGTTAGTTAAAACCGAGAATTGGTTTTAAACACAGTATGGTTAAAGTGTTACTGACACGAATGTATGGGAAAATTAAAATATACTTGAATGCAGTTTCTACAGTACATTCAGCAATACACTGTAACTAGATGTTAAATATTAAAATACAGTAGGAAGTGTTGTTATGGATTATGGAGTCGCATTTTGGTCAGAAGTAACAATTAAAATGCCTTAATGGATTTGTTTCTTAAAAACATACATTGTTTGTGTTTTCCAGATGTTAACTAATGGACTAGAGTGCCGTGGATTATTGTGATGTTTGGACACCCATTCACTGCAGAGCATCCATTGATGAGACACTAGTGCAGTGACCCTTTTCTACAAATCTGATGAAGAAACAAATTCATCTACATTTTTGGATTGCCTGAGGGTGATACAACTTTCTGCTCATTTCCATTTTGCGGTGACATTAACAAAGATGAATAAATACTGCAATATACTGGTCATTTTTATTTGATTTTAGTTAACATATTAAGCAACATCAACATTAACTGATGGAACCTTATTGTAAAGTGTTAATTATGGTACAGCAATTATCAAGAAGATACGGGTACACGGACAAATGGCCAAAAGAAAAGACAACAGATTATAAGATTATTACACAGACGTTACCCGGCAAACTTTAGAGAATCCAGTGTGTTTAGTTCTTCCACAAAAGGGCTGATTGTATCCACCCGGTACCTTGTAAACATGGCAGGAGGACTGATAAAAGACTTGTGTGGCCTTACACCCCCCTTAGTTGTGTGAGGCTAGCCAATCAGATTAGAGCTTGCCAGGTTGAAAAAGTACTTTCCAGATTTTAAATATCAGAGGGTCTGTAAACAGGCCTTGGAAGGATCATTGGCAAACCAACTGACGCCGATAGCTTCTATATTTGACATGTACTTAGTCTTTAGTTAAAGGCAAGTTCTAAACTAGAAGATTTAATGAGCTGAGCTCTATTGAGAGCACGTGTTAGCATGTGTGTGAGGCTGTTTGTTTGTGTGTATTTGTGTGTGATGCTGATACCGAGAGAGACAATGAAATCTGAAGCAGATTCTTTCCAAATGGCCCAGCGAGACCAAGAAGCCAAAGAGATAAATAAGCTTTTCATCATCTTTTAAAGACCTTTGAGTTTCATCCACGTTCTGTATATGTCTCTGCGGTGACAAATGGACGTATGAACACTATTATCTGCCCTTATTTGACAAGAGGATTTATGCAGCCTGTTGCGTTTGGCAGTGTTGCGATGCATTCATATCAGGGGCATCGGTAAGGAAACCCCTTGAGAAAAAGAAGTACTCTTCAGCATACTAATTATTAATTATAAGATAAATAATTTAATATAAAAGAATGTACCTATGTGTGAACTCAATGTAACTAAATTGCATTGTAACTGTAAATAAACAAATGCATTAAATGAAATATGGTTTAAATTTATATTAAATCCAATATGAAATGTAGTTGTCATATCATTATACTCTATGATCTCATAATTACTTATATTGTCTTGCTGTCTCTACTGACAAGCATTATATGTAAACTAAAATATAGTTTAATATTGATTGTATGTGTGTATTTAGATATATTTGCAATTGCACATTTAACTGGTAATTTTAATCAAGTACTTCACATGTGTTTTAATATGGTAGTCAGCACATCACATATGAAAAAAGATTATTGTAATATACAAAAAATATATATATTGTTTGTTTTTAAAAAAGGTAATGGTTTAAAATATACTTTAAGGAAAAAAGTTTTAATTGAGCATTACAATGTGCACAAAAGTGTATGAAAGACAGGGTAACGCTTTATTTTTAGGTGTCATGTTACATGTACACTTACTAATCGGCCTATAATGAAAATTAAATATGCATAATTGCATGCAAGTAACCCTAAATCAAACCCTAACCTAGCCCTAAACCTGCTCTTGAAGTACTGAAGAATCCAATACCAGTCATAACACTAAAAAATACTGAGTGCAGAATAGCAATGTCATAATTTTTGCAGCTATCCTTATTCCAGTGTAGATCTGGGGTTATATTTGTCTATTTTATAATCTGCAAGGTCAAAATCATAATTTGGATAGCTTAGAAAAGTCATGCGGAATGAGTTACAGCATCAAGTTTAACATTAAACTTAAATGGTTCCTTTAAATGTCTAACTCTGTATCTAAGCAATATTAGTCATGCTTGCTGTATTATGAATAATGTAACATTTAAAGTTGAATTTGACTTTCCAGCAGTTTAAGTGCAATACAATTCGTGTCAACTCAAAGCACTTTAATAAAACAAGTTAATCTTGCACAGATCCTTTGACATGGATGTTTGCTGAGCTCACAGTCATTAAAAGCAATCGTCTGGCAAACGAGTAGCACAGGTTGATTGCATTTCCAGCTTCAAACATTCAGAACGTGAAGGAAAACATCACTCAAAATCAGACCAACACAACCTCAGGTGAAGGAGTTTCCCAGAGGAAAAGTGGAGGCATGTGACTTCGTTCATGTTTTGCGCTCTTTAATATTCTGTTCATCACATCTGAAATCACATCTCTGGCATCTTCAGTTTATTTATAAACTGTGCCTGGACCAACATGAAACAGCGCATGGGAGTGATTATACATAAACATATCACTTAGTCTGAACTTGACGTTAGTGCTTCAAGCTCGGGGAACAACTCCTATTCCAGAACGAGAGCTTCATGGCTTCATTAAAGAACCCTAAGCTAAGAATGTATCACGGTTTGCAGAATAATTTGATTAACATCAATAATGTTTCCTGAATGGCATATATCAGAATGATTTCTGAAGGGTCATGAGACACTGAAGACTGGAGTAATGATGCCGAAAATTCAGTTGCACAGAAATAAATTACATTTTACTTTATATTACAACAGAAAACAGTTACTTGAAATTGTAATAATATTTCACAATTTTACTGTATTTTTTAAATTAAATTTCATTCATTTTACTTCATTTACTTCACTTTTCATTTTAGTGATTTTTGTATATGAAATTAAACTAAATGAAAAATTAGAAACATTGCCTTTGTGACTATCTGTAATAAATTCCTTTTTTGTTTTTTTACCTAAAGTTAGGTGTGGTCATTTGTATGAGTTACATCTACTAAAATCTGTTTTAATCACAGTGAGATCAGTGTGAAAAGTCCACAAACTGCTTTTAAACAAAAAACGCATTTTGATTTGTAACCATAGTCATACATAATTTCATGACGGCAGACACAATACAACACTATCATTATTTTTACACCCGCTAGAGGGCCTTATCTTTTAAACTTAAATATAGGTCATAATAAGGTACTTGCATAAACAGCCTATAGGGTCATTTTTTGTTGGAGGACAGTCTCATGATAGTACAGTAGTTACTACAATGTTAATAGTGCATTATTAGTCATTTGTTCCTGCGTAGTTATTCATTAATGATGGAACATTGTTTTAAAGTTTTAACAAAGATTTTATTTCAAGAAACACTTTATATTGTAGTCCACTTCCGACATTCTACTAACAGTAAGTAACTTTGTAACTACATGTCAACTAGCAGTCATTAGAGCATTAGTAGACTGTCCGCTTAATATCTTCTAACATTTTATTTTGATGGGTTCACAACATACTGACTATCAGAAACTTTAAAAGTATATTTCAACTAACCCTAAACCTACAGCTAGACAGGTAGCTGCAAATTAATGAGAATTAGTTGACAAGTAGTTAGTCTTGCGTAGCCAGACCTTCAGACTGACGGCTGGAATTCTTTGGCTTTCTTTGGCAAGGCCCGCCCATAAGGCCATTTGACCGACATGTCAAACAACCAATCATTTCATTCAGCATCACGTTTAGGGGCGTGGAAATGTCCCCGCCACAACAGAACGGTGTAACGTTAGGTCTCAGTGGAGAAGGAGAGCGCAGGAGTCGAGGAGTAGAAAACAAAAGTACTTTAATAAAGAGAAAAACAAAACTTGGGATAGTATCCAAAAAACTACAGTATGAAAGTCTGCAGGGGAGAGGCCAGTTGGATACGCAGGTGGGCGTTCTGGAGGTGCATATTCTGGTGGGCGCACGGGAGGCGCAGCCAACTCTGGAGGGCGCACTGTAAGCGCAGCAGACTCTGGACATGGATCGGGAATCAGCTCACCTTGCACATATTAAGTACATCTTTTGTAGACCATGTACTGTAATCATTAAGGTTCTTGGACTCAGAGATGAGAGAGGGAATCAGCGGAGTGGAATCTGCAGGGAATTGGATGAGATCATCAGTTAGTGTCTCAGAAGCTGTGCTGTAGTGTGACAAGAGGTGATCCGTGTGTAAATGGTGAGTAGCTGGCAGCCTAGTCCTTGGAGGATTTGTTCGGGGTTTTGGAACTGGGCACTCTCGTGACGCGGGCTCATCGCAGCGCTCTTGCAGCGCAGGCTTGTTGCAGTGCTCGGGAAGCTCGGGCTCCTTGACGCGCTCGGGAAGCGCTGGTTTGTTGATGTGCACGGGAGGCACAGGCTTGGAGAAGCGCTCGGGAGGCGCTGGCTCGTTCAAGTGCTCTGGCGGCAAGCGACGCAGCCGAACAGCCAGCCGAGAGCCAGGCAACTTCGGCACGGAACCCAGGCAATGCTCTCCTGGCGTGGGGTAAGGCGGTAGCCCTTGAGCGAGGCGATGTAAAATGTAATCCGCCCAGGTCATCTCGCTGTCTTATTGTTAAGGTCGGTCAATCTGTAACGTTAGGTCTCATTGGAGAAGGAGAGCGCAGGAGTCGAGGAGTAGAGAACAAAAGTACTTTAATAAAGAGAGAAACAAAACTTGGGGTAGTATCCAAAAAACTACAGTATAACAAACATTCCAAACAACCTAACATAACATAAACATAACATAACATAAACATTGACCGACAAACTAGAACTCAAAAGACAGGGGTTTTACACAGGGGAGACTAATCACGAGACAAGACACAGCTGGGAAAACACAGGTGGACGGGAATCAACTCATAATTACATCTAACACAGGAAAGACCATATAAGGGCAGACAGGAAGACATGAACTGAAACTAAACTGAAACCAAAATGGGAAGACATGAAAACGAAACTAAAAACAGAACTAAACAGACAAGAATGCTACAAACGGCGTGCGATAAGTCAATCAGCATAGAAAATCTAACTAAGATGCATCCAATGTAATCTTAGTTTAAAAAATGTACTGGACTTACGAAAATAACTTAATAAACGTGTCCCTGCCATGAATAAATAGATTACATAAAATTTTGCGATTTATTCACGAACTGCCGTACGTGAAATATGTACTGTATGTGTCCACATGGAGTGCTGGGAAAATCTTTGGAAGGGAAAACATGAGGAGATGCTCAAAACATCACGTAAGTTTCTTTAGTAGATGTCAGTTGTCGTGTCGTGAACGGCACACGGCTACATGTATCTGCCTGTCCTAAAAACAGGCAGTCGCTCAGGCCAATGATTCACATCAGATCAGTGCTGTGAATCAAATGCTTGGATCAGTCCTGGATTAAGGAGGGGTGCATGCAGGGATCTGAAGGAGAATACTTGCATAGTCAAGCTCAGAGCCTGAAGTGTTCTAGCCAGCTGCTTCAACATGATATCAGCGCTGTGAGGATGAGAGCAGAGTTTTTTCCCCTACAGGACTGCAGAGAGCTATGCTATGTGACATGTAGAGACAGGGACGGTTCTGTTATCTGTGGCTGTTGATATTGAGTCAAAACTCTTGTTGCTGAGCGCAGTCCAAAGTCTTCTGTAAACCTCGTTTCTTTGGGTATCAGAATAGATATGTCTGAATAACAGATTCAACTTTTTGCCTGCAAAATGAAACTACAACAGCATCTTTTTAGGAAATTGTGCCATTTATGTTCCACAGATTTCTATTAAAATCATGAACTGCTGTGTAAATGTTATGGGGAAAAACATTACATGTATTACTTAGTTTGGACATTGTTTCAGTTTGCATGTTGTCCCTGTTGTGTTGGTTGCCATGGTTGTTGATTTGATTTGATCATTCAGTTCAAGTATGTGTCAGTAATAATCCTGATTTGCTTGTGTTCTTAAATTGCTCAGTTTCATTGTTATTCGGTCTTGTCTAAGTTTGATGTGTTGTTGCTGTTTTTTATGTGGATTATTATCACTCTGTGATATATACACACATAAACAGAAGTTATCAGAAGTTAATTATTTACTTGCCCTTACAGTGACATCAACAGTGTTTTATCTTCTTCACTGGGTCTTTAAAGGGGTCATCCGGTGCTACATGCACTTTTACAAACTGTTTGGACTGAAATGTGTGTTGGGAGTGTGTGTACATAACCACCCTACAATGATAAAGATCCACAGGTAGTTTTCTTTTGATGTAATAAAAATAAGTTGCCTCTTCTGGAATGTGTGTGGCGTCACACTGATAGAGGCCTCTCCCACAATAGATGATTGACAGCAGCGTGTCACACAGACTGAACTGGTGTCTTACCTCAGACCCGCCCTGAGTGAGCCGTCATCAGACCGAGACTGCAGAGACAAGCAAGACTCCTACGAGATTGAATGTATTAATGAACATAGCAGAAGTGATTTACTCCCGACATCTGAGTGACTGAAGACGCGGAGGATTAACGTTACGTTTGGTTCTGAAGGGAAACGGTTGCCCTTGATCAACCAAAAATGCGTTTATGTTCACGAGAATCATTCATGATCCAGCCTCACCTACAGAAGCAGTGAGTGGTATGTTTTTTTTTAAATGAATCTTTGCAAATCGCCTTTCCTAATAATGTGCTAAGTATAGCAAGTTTCACTATTAATATGGCAAAAAAAAATGTTCCTCCAAGAGCTCCTCGGAAAAGAAGGGCGGGGTCAGCGGAGCTCGTGAAGATTTAAAGGGAAGTACACAGAACAGAGTGATTTCTTAAGAGCTGTTAATGACAGGGTGAAATGAGCATTTTTTACACTATCTTTGAGAAATTTTAAAACAAACTATATTACAAACTTTGAAGACCCTAAATAATCATATTAGCTTGTGGGAAATTTACTTTGTATGACTCCTTTACAAGACCCTAAATAATCATATTAGCTTGTGGGAAATTTACTTTGTATGACTCCTTTACAAGACCCTAAATAATCATAT
>JAUMHG010000060.1:3463744-3474414 GCA_032359395.1 Enteromius anoplus
TCAACCTTGAGGTACCTTTTTTGTTGTCAAAGTTGCTACTGCACATTGGTGCCCCATAGTTATGTCCAGTGTTTCTATAGTTTTCATGTACATACTGTATTATAATTATTTCATTAAAATTTACATTTAGGCTACACATAAGATAATGACACCAGCGGTGTTTGCATGTGAAATTAGGCGCAATTAGTAGAAATTTGTTTTTCGTTTAGTACTGAGATGTAAATTTGCAGACGCTCCCAAAGCAGCATAGGCGAATATTAAATCTAAAACTTACGTTACTGCGCTCTGTTTACACCAGTGCATTTTCTTTTTGAAAACAGCGTTTAGAAATAAAACGATCATCGTTTACACTGGCGTTATACCTTCCCCGGAGTTTTCAAACTACAACAGGGTCCGCAGCGTTTTCTAAAGTGTCCGTTTTTGAGAGTGGAAAACACCGGGATAGGCGTGTAAAGTTATGCACTTTAAAATGAAAATGCACCTAATGTAAGCAACATATCTGAGTTTTCCGCTGAACAGAGAAGACACAGAGAGAGAAGCGCAGCGGGAAAGATCGGGACACCACGCTCGTGCGGCAGTCAGGTTCAGATACATAATATTTTGGTTTGCTACAAGCAGGATACACACTAAGCACGTTCAACTCCGACACACAGACGGTTCTGTTAATAAACACCGTTTCTATTCGCGTGTCCGTGCTTAATGCGCATTTCTTGAAAAGCATTTTGGGGGCCCAAGGCAGTTGCCAACCTTTGCCTAATGGGTAAGTCCGCCCCTGCAATTTGGCTAGGTATACATCTGTGCTAAAATATCAAGGTCAAAGTCAACCCAACTTTGTGAATAGATTAATGGCGATATTTTTTTTAACGCGTGGTAAGATTCTCGCTTTAACGCAACATGTTAATGCCGATAATGGCCCACCATTAATATATATATATACAGTATGTATTTATGTAAATATTTTTTTTAAATATACATAATACTGTAAATAAACAACACACATATATTATGTAAACAAAAACTTTTATTTTGGATACATTTAATCTCAATTACCCATTTAGTGGCATGCTAAATGCTGTAACACTCAAGGAAAGTTAAAGGGTATTTATTAAACAACTCCAAGGAGTAGTGAACATAAATGGCATAAATTAAATCAATGTCTCAATAGCAGCGATCTCCCTAATCGCCGCTGCTTTGGCCAGTGCACCAACGATCTCCCTGATCGTGTGCAGATGAGGGGCATTCACAGGTGAGTATCTCCGCACACTACTGCAGACTGTGGGCATACAGAGAGGCAGGTGAATATAGTGAGAGATATACAAATGGCACGTGTGTGCTTAGTCTAGCGATCTCCCGATCTTTCCTTATTTCCTCCTTATGTGCCGGTGCAGTGCTCAAAGACAAGGTGAGTATTAAAAGGTTTCCTGACTTTTTCTGTAGCAGGTTTTAGATCCAATGCTCAGGTAAGTGCACGAGGTGAGTCTCAAAAGTAAGTATAGGATTTCCTCCACAGAACATAGAATCTTTTGATCATCAGAATCATAACACAGGTAAGCATGGAAAAGCCAGAGAGGTGAGTAAGCTCTGTTACCTCGAGCTCAGCCGCTGAGTGACTTGTGAGGGTGCATTATATACAAACATTCTTGATTGGCACAGATGTGCAGCATTAGTAGGCTGGAGATTGTGAACGGCTGAACTCGGCTGATCCTTGATGTGACAAATGCTGCCACCAGCCCATCTTGTAATAATTTTTATGCAAGTATTTCCTTTCAAAGAATTAAATTTAAAATCTTAAATTTGTAGAATAGTGGACTTTATTACATAGACTATTTTTCTATACATCAGTGCAGTCTAAAAATAAAATCAAATGATAAATCTATAAATAATAAAATATCAAGAACTGAAGCATCAGCCATTAATAATTATGTATCAGTTAATAATTACAATCTTTTTACGGTCATAACCTGAAGCAGCAGTTCATTCCTCATTGTAAACTTCTGCGGGTTACAGTAGATATAGCAGAAGACCCCAATTCTGAGCTCTTTTCACAGATGTTTGATGAGAACGAATGAGGTCAGAACTCCGACTGAATGTCTCTAATGTCTCTTCATTTCATAGCACCCTAGTGTTGTTTTGGCACTGTTTATTGATTCACTGTCCTGGAGATACTTCCAAAATTCCTTTTGTGGGCTACTGGCAAATGAAAGCAGGTTTTTATTCAGTATCTTAATGTGTTGTGCTGCATTCAAATTCTCATTGCTCTTGACCAGATTGCCAATGGTGTTACCAGAACAGACCTCGTTGTGGAGGCCCTGTTACTGTCAGAATAACTGTACTCTATAGATCCATATAAAGTCTTATACATTTCCTTGGAGATTAGTTATTAATCACAATTCTCGTCTTGCAGAGTACTTGCCTTTGGGATTAATAAGAATGCTAATAAAGTTACACATGCAGCAGCTTTGTGTCTGAACATAAAATAAATTTGTCTTCTATTCTGCAGATATTTTAGTAGCATTCATCCAACAAGACAGGACAAATTGACATTAAATGTATTTTTATTGTGGTTTCTCAGTGTAACATTTATGTCTGTCTAAGTTCTGTTTAAAGTCTGTTTTTGTATTCTTAGCTTGGTTTCATTTTCATGCCTTCCTGTATTTGGTTTCGTTTTTGTATCCCTTCCTGTTTGCCCATATTTGGTTGTTCCTGTCTTCATGTCATTATTAGTTGATTGAGCCCCACCTGTTTTCCTCACCTGCATTGTGTTTAGTTCATTTACCCCTGTGTATAAAGCCCTGTCTTTTTGAGTTCTAGTTTGTCAGTCAATGTATGTGTCGGTTTTGAATGTCTCGTTTTATAGTTTATGGATACCACTCCAAGTTTTGCTTTCATCTTTATTAAAATACTATTGTTTTCATTACTTGACATCTCCTGCTTTCTCCTTCACTGCAACCAGACGTTACACTCAGGTTCTCAGATATTCTCAAGAATAAATAGTTTACTATGGTTTTTAAACACAAGTGACCATCAAAAAGTCCAAATTGTGTGCATTTATAAAAGCTACTATTACTAAAAAATTGTGTCCTTAATGCCAAGTTTCACTAAAACAGTGAGCACAGACCTAAGGAGGATGAATTTTTCAGCTTGGCATTCGCATTTACACAGAACAATATTTCAAAGTCGATCTCATGATAATGGATCGTATTTTACTCCAATGTCAACTGGAAATTAGTATGAAATTGTATTTACATAAAGAAAATGAATCCTATTCGCTTGCACTGTGATATTATATCCACTTATTTCTTTTGATTTTAGGGTAAATGTGACACTTGACAGGTTCTGAAGACTTCGGAGGGAACCCTTAGACTTTCAGTTGAGTGAAGCAGCCTAAGTACCAAAGTTATATTTGAAGATTTGAAGACCGTACTAAGAGGTGCAAGATAATTAAGCAGTTTCAAACATAATAGTACTGTTGCTCTAGATATCAGAAAAATGTATAATGCTTTTATGCAACGTATATATGCAAATGTAAAAATGCCAGAATGATGTTTCCAAATGAGAGTGCATTCACTGAGAAGAGAGCTGTTTGTAAAGTTAAATGTAGCTCAATCAAGCATCAAACTCACCTGTACTTGAATAACAGTGCAACACAGGTGAAGGTGTGAAAGATTCATTCCCTTTGTGATGCTTCATTCAGAACCACCAGAACATTTCTCCTGAGAAACTCCCATTTTCATATTTATTGCCCAGTAATATTATTTTTTAAAAATACATGTTTGTCAAATAAATCATCAAAAATGCCATAACAATTTGAAGGAATTTTTAAGTTTTGCAATTATCCGTTCGCCCTCTGTTTCTTCTGTGGCAAAAGCAGTATTTGTAGCAAAACTTACAATAACCACATCAATAGGGGCTTAACCTATCCATTACAAAACCTTCTGCTGAGCTTTAGTTCACACTTCACAAATGATACCTTGAAATTCCAGGACAATTTTATCATGCAAGGTAAATTTCATAGTTTCATCAATGTCATCAAGCTCTTCTGATCCAAAAGTCATAACTAAAGCATTAGACATGTCACCATCGCGATTTGCATTCAGTAATAAAAACCTCGTGCTGACTGCAGTGTTTGGATTTTTTTATTTTTTTATTATCCATCCACAGAACATTCTGGAAAGACATGTGGTTGAGTTAAAAAAACAAGAAATGTGTTTCTTGGGTGATCTAACCCTTTTCTTTCATTTTACATTACATAAGCATACGTCTTAATAATGTTAATCTGATTTATTCAGATGAAAGTCTCTACATTTTTAAATTACTTTCTTTTAACATTAAAATTCATTTCTCAATATTTTATTATTGAGTGTTTGGGGAGAGTGGTTTTATATAAGCCATATATGGATTTATTTGGCATTAGTTTTACAGAAAAATAAATCTAGAGTCTGCATCTTCTAGCTACTGTAAATAAACTCAGAGATGCAGCTGTGTGTTTATGTGTGTGATTCTGCAGCTGTACACCCGTTTACTTCTCTACATTGACTCCTGATTCAGAATATTCTGTGTTATTCCTAATCTGTTTTATACAATCCATATGTTTCCTGTCCTGCAGTGTGTAAATGATGCATTTACGAATAAACAGCTAAAAACGAATAATAACAGTTTAATGCAAACTCAAAACAGGCATTAATGAAATATGCTTATTTAAATATGTAACACAAAAATCCTTTGTGTATTTAATCCCATTTTATTAACCAGTGTCTTTGTTTCAGATCTTCAGTGATCCAATTAAATTCTACTGATAATAATATGCAAAAAATACATTATTTATAGCATTTTTATATTTTATTTCGGTTTTGTTTTGTTTTTGTTTTTCCTTGATTAAGAAGAAAGTCTTGCACCCTATTCTTCAGCAATAGCAACACAGCTGAAAGGTACATTGGAAGTTTTTTCTTGAATGTACATTTTCTTCAGCCTGAGGCTTACTCATCTCAATTTTGTTGAAAGAGCTTTTATGTTTACCAAAAACTATTTTTAAATTGAAAACAAATAAGCGAGTCCAGGCCTGGGGCCCGTTCCATAAAACAAGTTTACCAAATAAGCCAGGCTTATTTCAATTAGTCTGACTTATTTGCAGTTAATTTGGTTTGAAATTAGTCAGACTATCTGCCATAAGCCTGGCTTATTTCCTAAACTTGTTTTATGGAACAGGCCCCAGATTAGAAAAATGAACACAAAAGTAATGCAAAAGTAATGTAACATTGTATTCTATTTGAAGTAACTAAATAAATTATTTACTTTTTAGAAGTAAATTTCACCAAAACTGTTTTCCATCAACTGACACATTCCAGCTTTCATTATCTTTTTTCCACAACACAGTCTCAATCCATCTCATCACATTTTGACCCCTTGTCAAGACCTTTTTGCTTTGCTTTTTGAAGCTCAAGGTACCCCTTTTTAGTTACTTTTTGCGTCGTGAAGGGTCCTCTGTTGTTTTCAGTTGTTTGGCTTAATGTAATGGTTTGCATCATACCCCACCCCCTACCCTAAACCTACCCACCTCTGAATAAATTTAAAACACATGCAAATACAGTCACAGGTATTTCTTGGACAAACTAATCATAAACAAGCAGTATAAATACATTACAAACAAGTCGTGTCACATTCCAAATCTTCTGAAGCCATACAAAGTCTTTATGTGAAGAAGGGAGTAAAACACAAGGTTTTAATCACTAAAAATGATCCTGCTCCGTTAACATTTTTTGAAATTGCACACAGACTGCAGCAGCCCACAGGAAGAACACAGAAGACAGAGACAGCGACTTTTACAGAGAAAAATGGTTTCAGGATCGGCACTCCTGGCCGAGAATCAGGAACTGGACTCTGGATCAGCTCTCTTGGCCGTAACTCAGGGACTGGATCGAGGATCGACTTTCCTGGCCGAGAATCAGGAACTGGATCAGGGATCAGCTCCACTGGCCGCAATTCAGGAACTGGATTGGGGAACGGCTCTACTGACCGCAATTCAGAAACTGGAACAGGAACGGCTCTCCTGGCGTAACGGGATCCGTGGGGATCTGGAACCACTTTCGGGGAGCTGGCACTGATGGGCCTCCATACATACAGATTTTCGGGGAACTGGCACTAATTGGCCTCCATACGGTGCAGCCTTCGGGAGTGGAATTCGCAGAAAAGCAAAATGAGAGCCGGGCATTAGTGGACGGCCTCCTGGCTTTTGCTCGTGCGGAGCAGGGAGAGGAGTGAGTCCATTGAGAAGGTGGTGAAGGATTTCCTCCAGACTGATCATCCTTTTTCTGTTATGGTCAGTCCTTCTGTCACGCTGGCTCTCTAGCAGGTAGCACACAAGGCACATATCTTGAAGAGGAACAGGTTTTATTGAAGAAAGCAAACAGGAACAGATCCAACATTAGGTTGACACTTATCTGTAAGGACCAACACTGGGGATTCAAACGCGGACACTTAAATACAAACACCGACGAGTACAGAACTCAAAGCACATGGGGAACACAGCTGGCACGTGGTAACTCAATCAACTAAACTAGGACACGAAACACAGGACTAAATATGGGCAAGGGCGGACACATGGGGATCAAAACAGAACAAACTGCATACAGAGTCTGACACATACGTGTGTACACATATTCAATGTTTTGTTTATTTATTTATTGGATTATGCGTGTTGTTAGTTGTTTGCTGCTTGGTTTTAATGTGGTCATACTATGAATTGAGTGTGACGTAAGCTGTGAGGCATCTCACATGCCGTTTGTAAATTAAGATCTAAAAACGCACACTCCTGAACCCACATCAGTCACTGCAAACCATTCACAGTCACCAGTTACAGATCTCGGATCAGCACCTGTCACTCGCTCACAATCACCGGAGCACCTGCAGTCACTTACCGGCCACTTGTAAAAGGATACTCTGGTCACATGCTCATCTGCTAAGTTTAAGGTCGCTATGCTCTGTGTGCTTCGATCCTGCATGTCTGCACAAGCCCTCGGCTTTTCTGTTTGCATTGTTGTTCCTTCACAAAGACGTATTACCGATTCTTAATACTTACCTGTGTTTTTCCTCATTGAAGTCTACTTATGTGACTGTCCTCATTGACTCTCATGTTGCAATACTTGCCTGCATTTATGCTCTCTTTGTCGATGTTCACTCAGATTGTCAATAAATCTGCACTTTATTGAAGTTCCGTGTTGCTATCATTTACTAAGCGTGACACGTGTCTGAGAACTGAAGGAGACTCATCTGGAATTCTGTGAATTCATATTAATGTTTCTCGGCATTTCTGATACCAGAGCGCTGCCTCGACTGTCTCGTGTAATCTTGAGGTCATCTCAAACAGACAAAACATTCCCTGAGCTTCACACACACACAAACACACTGTGCTCACGGGCATTTCACACTGCGATAAACAAACTTCACTCGGAGGCAAAGCTTTGACGTCAACTGAATCCTCTGCTTCTTAGTGACACACACAGACCTTTGATAAAAAAAAGGAAAACAAAACTATCACTGGGATTTTATCATGAAAGGGCTGCTGGAGGTTACTATAGAGACACGGCATACCTCACTGGGTAAGCTTCATTAGAGATAAGCACGAGGAGGAAAATAGCCCATGTAAATGTAACACACACATTAATAGCCCTTACTTGAAAATGATCCTTTTAGCACCATAGTAACAGCCTGGGCTGAATTAACGGCTTGTGAAAACTGTTTCCATATTCTTCTCACCTCTTTTATGTTTTAGATAAAGATGAACATGCACTCTCTGCAGGGGATGTGATCCGTATCACGTGAATATACATTTGATCAGTGATTAAACACAGGAAAAGAACAAAGTCATCATTGTTGGCTGACATATGGACATATCGGGATATTAACCTCAGTCCACTGAGCTAGTTAACAAAGATGCTAGTTTGTTTACAATGATTGTGCATTGAAAATATTAAGAAACTGTGTTGTATGCAAATCAGAATATGGGTCATTTGTGTTATACAGTGGCTTTTCTGTTTTTCTGATTTATGTACTCATATTTTCTCTAAAATAGTCACACTTAAAATAAATAGCTGAAAATATATATAGTTTGTCTAATTTATAACTTAAACAGAAATAATATACATTAAAAATATAGTTTTTTTTTTTACAAATATTTTCATTGATATATGCATTCAATTTCATCGTGTCCTCAGTGCAAAGTAATCAACTTCCACTAGAAATATAAACCATGAAATTATAAAAACCTCAAAATATTTGTAAATTATGTCATGGACTATAGGCTAAACTTCATCTACTCATACATACTGTATAAATCAGGTGAAAGTATATTTATTTTTGTACAGTTTTCTTCATTCACCATGTCCCTAAACTCATTTTCCACCCTGTTAGCACGAACTGCCTCTCCTTTCAAAATAGACTACAATTTCACTGAGATCATTTTCAAGAAGTGACATTGTTTTTTTTTTGTTTTTTTTTTTCAAATGGAGGTCAATGTCACCTCTCACTCATCCCTTTTTCAATTTTTGAAATGTTCTCCTGCTTGTCCCACTCTTAAAGTTCCATCCTGTCAGGCTATATTATGAAGAATGTTTGTCCAATCAGAAAAAATAAAAAAACATGCCTGACATAGTTAGAAATATTATGGTCATCTGTAAAAGGTTCAAGAGCTAAATGTTTATCACAAAAAAACTACAGCTAATTTAAATGTTCACTAAATGGCGCTAAAACACAGATTCAATACCCTGACACGTTTTATTACAGTGTTATAGGTCTGTATTGCGGTGGTTCAGAATAAACATATCTGTGGACTGTTGCTAAAAGTTAATGCTTCATCATGTTGAAAATATACCCTACACCAAATCCAACCCTTAACCTACCTGATTGTGTTACAAAATGCAAAACTGGTAAGAAAACACATTTGTTGATGCAACTGTGCCATTTTAACTTTCTTTTACAAAGATTTGAACTTTTTGATCTAACTGTAGTTACACTGGATTGAATTGGAGCTCCTCGTCTCTCAAGTATATCCCTGTACTCTGTGAGCTACTAAACAAACCTACCGTCTATGAAAACACATACATAGATTTGAAGCTGGATTTGGGTGATGCTAACGATCAAAAGCATCCATTTTTAAATGTCTTATAATAATTTGATATGCTTCAAGTAATTGTGTAATAATGCTTTATTAATCAAAATTTGTGTGAAAAGAAATAAAAAGAGTTTCACTGCCTCTAGTGTACATTTCTTTCAGAAACTACAGTTTAGTTGTTGGTACATATTTTGTGTCTCAATAAAAAGTGCACCAATGTACATTTATGCCATGAGACCAGGTGGCTTATTTTGTCCTTAAATTAATTTTTTTAACAAATCAGAAGAGTGAATGATTGGATGACTCAATCCTCAATCACTAGTTTTGTTCCTGACTCATTCATAAAGTAATTTGTTTCATTGAATGAAATTGAATGAATAAGTGTTTTTTGCAAATCAGTTGAGTGACATTCATCATTTGCTTCAAAAAAAATTTTGTTTTAAATCAATTATGTTTTCATGAATGAAAATAAATATATATATATATATAATTTTTGACAAACTGAAAAAATTATAAAAAAATCCCACATTCACTATCATTATGTTCCATCAGAAAGCTGTACTATCAGTCTCTGGTGGTGTATACAGGACGTCTCCAATCACTTTGTCCTGCTGGTAAACCCACCTTCATCTGCATTCATGTCTGAGTGCCTTTCGAAGCTGATTTAAAATGATTAATTAAAAAAGAATGAATAGACAGATGCAAGCAGCATGATTACTATTTATTTCCTTTAATCTACCACCTGCTGAGACATACTCACCTTCACATAACACCCTAAAACAAAGTTTGCACTTTGAACTGGATCCCTCATCAGTGATGTAATGAAAGAAAAAGACACAAAAGACAGTCGTCATATAAACATCAGTCTCCCTCCTTTAACTTGCTATTGAGCCAAGAACAAACAAACACAATCCCTTTTTACAGGCAGCCAGAGACATCCAAATGTTTTCAAGAGCAGGACTGTTGCGTTGCCATGCGTGACTCAGCAGCCAACTTAACCAACATGAATTCAGATTAGCAACAAACACATGCCGACTAGATGTAGTCTATGGATAAGGACAGTTTATTGAGTTTACTGAGTGCATATTGCTTCAGTTTAGATTGATTCGATTTCCAAGTTTTTGCACATTGCTCTTCCTGTATATTTATTTTTCTGTCTGCAGATGAAGTACCACTAGAGTGTTTTAGGAGCTCCCAGAATTATTTTCATTTCACTCAGTTGCCGGATACAGTTGTAAAGAAATAAGTGGATGTAACTCCATTGTGTAATGATGCTGTTAGACTCCATTTGTTCTGTTGATGGCATAAAACATATCTATGACACATCTAAGTACATGGCTAGTCTAAGTGTGATCTTTTAATTTATTTAGCAATTGTCACGGTTGTTGTAGCAGGAAGCAGGCAGAGATGCAGTAGTAATATATAACAAGTATTTTTACTTGAATCAAAGAACAAGAAACAAAGAGCTACACATATCCATTTAACACTGACGATCGACACACAGGACAGAATACACAAGGCTTAAGTACACAGGGGTAAATGCAGGGCAGGTGAGGAACACAGG
>JAUMHG010000060.1:3494213-3505008 GCA_032359395.1 Enteromius anoplus
AATCAGATGATGACTTCGACACTGCTGAAGTGTTTCCAGAAAAGTGTACCGTATGCATCAGACGTTCAGCCAGCGCTTCGTGGGCGTGACGTCTGAGGCTGAGACTAGTGCTGGCCTGCCTGAGTTCCCTCGAAGGCCGGAGAGTGGTGCCACTGAAGCACTGGCTGAACTCCCAGGTCCCGAGATGGGCATGGGGCAGCGCCGCTCTCTGAGCGGTTATTAAGCCGGAGTGTCGCCGCACATTCAGTCCCTGGAAAGACCAGGCAGGCAGCCTCGGGGCTCTGGACAGGGCCCCAGCTGCTTTGGTTTATCAGCTGTCTAGAGCTGGTAGCAGTGCAATTGACCCTGCAGCGGTTCCAGCCGCTCCTGCAGGACCAGCACCTGTTGGTCTGGACGGACAACACTGCGACTGTGGCGTAAATCTACCGGCAGGGGGGTATACGATCACGTCGCATGTACCAGCTCGCCCGCCATCTCCTCCTATGGAGCCAGTATAGGTTCAAATCCCTGCGTGATGTTCACATCCCGGGGGAGCTCAATCGTGTGGCCGATGTGCTTTCACAACAGCTTACCTACCCGGGAGAGTGGCGTCTTCATCCCAAGATGGTCCAGCTGATCTGGAGTCGATTCGAGGGAGCACAGGCAGACCTGTTTGCTTTCCACGAGTCCTCCCACTGCCAGTGGTTTTATTCCCGCACCGAGGGGGCCCTCGGCACAGATGCACTGGCACACAGCTGGCCGCAAGGCCTACGCAAGTAAGCCTTTCCCCCAGTGACCCTACTTGCACAGGCACTGTTCAAGGTCAGGGACGACGAGGAACAGGTCATGTTGGTTGCACCATACTGGCCCACCCGGACCTGGTTCATGGAACTCATGCTCCTCGTGACAGCTCCTCCGTGGCGCATACCTCTGAGCCAGGATCTCCTCTCTCAGGGGTACAGCACCCTGTGGCACCTGCGCCCAGACCTGTGAAACCTCCATGTGTGGCTCCTGGATGGGATGCGGCAGACCTAAGTGTTCTTCCACCAGCGGTGGTTAACACAATCACTTCGGCAAGAGCCCTCTCTACGAGGCAAGCTTATGCCTTGAAGTGGTGTCTGTTCACTGACTGGTGTTCTGCTCATACGGAGAACCCCCGATCATGCACTATTGGAGTAGTGCTTTCCTTCCTGCAGGAAAAGTTGGAGTGCAGGCTGTCGCCCTCCACTTTGAAAGTGTATGTGGCTGCCATAGCAGCTCATCATGATGCAGTGAATGGCCAGTCCATTGGAAAGCATGATCTCGTCATGAGGTTCCTGAGGGGTGGAAGGAGGTTAAACCCTCCAAGATCGCCCCTGATACCCTCCTGGGACCAGGTGGTGAACCTGCAAGCACTGCCCTCGGAGGAGGCGGATCCAGCCTTGGCGTTGCTGTGTCTTGTCAGAGCATTGCGCCTGTACGTGGACCGCACCCAGAGCTTCAGAAGCTCTGAGGAGCTCTTTATCTGTTACGGAGGTCAGCAGAAAGGGAAGGCTGTCTTCAAGCAGAGGTTGGCCCACTGGATAGTGGATGCCATCGTCTTGGCTAACCAGGCCCAAGACGAGCCGTGTCCCCTGGGCGTGAGGGCTCACTCCACTAGGGGTGTAGCCTCCTCCTATGCGCTGGCACATGGGCCCTCGCTGGCAGATATTTGTCACAGTTTGGCTCACTCCAGTGACAAAGTACTGCCAGTTGGTCCCTACGGGTATCACAGGCAACGAATTTGCACTGGGGCGTTGGGAAGGTTACGACCTTGCACTGCATTCGCCGGGGTCTGTCCAGTACGAATTGCAGGGCTGTTGGTTGTGAAGGGGTTCTTGGCTGTGGAGCTTTTCATATGGACCCCAGTCTGTTGTCACGACATAACGTCATAGTGACTGACAGACAGGGAATGTCTCGGTTACGTACTGTAACCCCCGTTCCCTGATGGAGGAAACAGAGACGTTATGTCCCTTGCCATCGCCTCGAACCCATCGCTGGGGGGCCCAGGGACCTGGCTCTCGGCTCCTCAGCAATGTCTGAAGTGTGGATGCAGCTGCTGCCTATTTATACCCGCTCTGCGGGGGAGTGGCCTGGCATACAAATTCCGCTAGCCATTCAGAAAAAATCTGATTGGTGTTTTCTCTATATCAGAGCGAATCAGGGCTCCCAAGTAATGACCCCAGTCTGTCGTCATGACATACCGTCTCCGTTCCCTTCATTAGGGAACGGGGGTTACAGTACGTAAACGAGACGTTTGCATCTCATACCCAGAACACCCTTAAAATACCATGAACCATAAATCATTCGGATTAGCCTAGCAACTATCTAAAGCACTCTAGCAACAGGTAGTTCTTACCCAGTATCTTAACGCAGAACCTGATTTTACCAAGTGTGACATGGATCAACATTGTGATTAACCAATCAGATTTCACGAGTTCGCGCTTCCTCATAATGATAAGGTAAATAATAAGCAAGTTTGGCGTGCTGTCCGGGGGACGAGATGGGAAGACGGCGGCTTCCGAGCCCTAGTAATTTGAACCCTAGCCAGGGCAGAGCTCGGCGTCCGGCTCAGACCCTTCATGCCCTCCAAAAAGGCTAGAGGAGGACAGCAGCCAAATGCGTGTCAGCTAAGGTTAATTTAGTTTGCGTGCTCTTTAGGGTAGGACTGGTTCCGGGAAGTTTCGATTGGGATATGCTAGAACCAGGATGGACTGGGGAGCTGGTTCGTCCAGCGACCTGCTGGTGGAGACAGAGACATGAATTAGTGGATAGGAAAAAGAAAAGCAAGTGAACAATAAAAACATATGGGGCAGGACCCTGCAGATACGTTTTAAAGCGGCAGGTGCTCAAAATTAAAAAAGGGAGCAGATAGCAGGCTAAAAAACAGCAACTCACATTCATGACAAATCTAATATGTAACGCTTCTCAAATGCAGGGCAATATCAACAAGTCACTCCCCTACACATCTCCCTCCATGATGGCAACAGTTACACTTTTATAAAAAAGTGCTGCAAATGAACCAAACCCACCCAAACTAACTTGAACATGAACACACATAACATCACTAACACAAAAACCCAACTGTCTTGCTTTAATGACACAAAAATAAGTAAAATCTAAAGAAATACCCATGATGCACCGAGCGCATAAGTCCATACCTGGCTTGTAATGATTGCGGAGAAAAGCCTCTGCGGAGGCAGTATAGTAGAGAAAAACCTCTGCAGAGGTAGAGGTGGGATGCCTCTGCAGAGGCGGGACAGGCGGGGAAATAGTTAAACAATTCCAGTCAGTAAATAATATGTTCTGTTTCTGACAACCGGAACCATTGCTAAATAAATCAATGAACCTGAAAATTAAGTGAATGGATGTGTAAAATACGTTACGTGACCATGGAGATGTGAAAGGAAATGCCGATACACGGCATGCGTATGACATCATCTGGCGGCACCGGCCAGTTCCGCGCTACTTCGCTACTTGCGATTGAGAAGTTGCAACGCTGGGCTTTGTTTTGCCTCTGGGGCTGAGGAAAATGACGGAGCAGCCAGCAAGTGGTGAGTAATGTGGATTCTTTCACTTGGATTGCTTGTGGCGGATGGCGAGTAGAATGAGATCTAAGAGCACGCAAGCATGCAGCCTTGAATAGAGAACCACAGGCTCCCATGAGAATCCAGGCTGGCTGGCTGTAAGGGGAGCTGGGTCCTCTTGGCATCTCGCTAGGGAAGTTGTTGCGAGCCGTGTTGTTGTGGCCTCTGCTAGCCGCCGCAGACTCTCATGGAGGCTCGGATGGGCTGAGGGTTGAGCTTGAGTGGTAGCACGTTGTTGGAGGGCAGTCTGAGAAATCGGGTCCTCACGGAGGTAGGCAGATGAGCCAAAGTAAGACGTCGTGTTTTAGGGTTTTGTTTTCAGTCTTGCAATTCCGAAGAATGCACGAAAGGCAAGAAGCAGAGAGGAAGGAAATGGGATTATGTATAGTAGGTAGGGCAAGTCTGATTGGGCAGGTGAGATGAGGAGATTGATTAGGTAATGCGGTGCCAGGCGTGGTTGATTCGTATATGCTCCTCCCGAAACACGTTACTTGCAAAACGTCACTTTAAAGTATGGTTTTTGTGAAGTTTAGGTTTACAATCAGGGCATGGTGCTTGTGCATCAGTGTCATTCATCAATCATTACTTCTGATTTTAGGGATTACTCATGGGTAAGATTATGATCCCCATAAGAAACAAACCTATCATTAAGATGAAACTTTTACTTCCTTAATATGCAATGACACTTTCTCTGGGGCAAAAGTCTTTACATCAAAATCCATTCAAATAATTGATTGGGTCTGTATGCGGTGCTTGATCTGTGCAGATTTATGTGCACTTTATACCTACAGTGAAGTGAGACTCTGATTCAAACAAGACAACTTTTTCACTGGAGAAAGCAATATTATAAATTAAGGGCAGAATTGAAAAACGCCTTGTTTTTAAGATGTTAACTGATGGACCGGAGTGTATGGATTACTTGTGGATTATTGGTTTGGCTTTAGCAGCTGTTTAGACTCTCATTTTGACGGCACCCATATCATGATTTTAGAATTTTGGGGTGAACTATATGCTTTTAAAGCGACCCAAACAGTTGGTTTGTTGGATATCATTACAATTTATTTAGTGGCCTCCAAACAGTTGGTTTGTAGAAATTGGAAAATGCATCTTTTGCACTGGGGTGGATGGACAAATGTATTGTTAGTGACATCAATTTAGTAAAACTTGTATCTCCATCCTATGAAACACCACAAGCCCACAAACTCATTTCGACATTATTTTCGGCAGTGCAGAAGCATGCACAGGTAAAGAACAAATTCACAACCAGACTAGTCTTCAGAATTCATTGCACGAAAAGTTCAGGAGTAGGTACTTTTTTATCTTCCCTAACCCATCTTGATAGTTCCCCCGTAAGTCCATCTTATTAATTACACTTAATTTCTCTTCCCTTTTCTTCTATTATCAAATACTGGTTATTGGTTACTCCATCCTGGACAAAGTGGAAGAATAAGCCTTTTTCCTCACTGTCTTTATCAATGAAGTGGCAAAAAACAAAACAGAAACCATGTGAGCTGTTCTTAGGATGTGATGTGTTTGAGGGGCGAGGGCTACAGATGGTTCTTGCTGGGAGTTTAATTTTGCCAGTTATGTTAAATTACCAAGGGATGAGTATGATCTCTTTATTACAAGATGTCATGACATACAGACTGAGCAGGGGCTTGTTAGTGGCTTCCCAGATGAGCTTCCAGACAGATTTATACTTTTCTTTTTTTGTTGTTGTTGTTGGTGGTGGAGGAACTCAAGGGAATTGTAATGGGTTTTTAAGCTTTAAACATGCGACCCAGCTGGTGCATGCCTTTACAAATATTAGCAACAATATTATAAACATAAGACACAAATACAGAGTGAAATCACAATAACCAAACCATGATTCCTGGTGCTGGAACATCAGTGATGACCACAAGCTCATCAGACTCATCTGTTGTGTAAAGTGTAATATTATTGTGGGTTCATGTAAGGCTAAATCAATGTGTGTGTTGTTTCATGATGACAAATCAGTTTTACAGTTTTTTTAAATAAATGAATCTAAAGGAAGAGATGAATGGACGCAGTGACAGATTGCTTCCTTGCATTGCAGATGTATATGCAACACTGTTTTTCTGAGGGAAATCCTAATTGTATTCTTATTTGAATTAAAAGATCAAGACCAGTTAAAAATTTATGGTCATGAGAACAAAAGCTTTTTCAAGTATAACAATTGTTTCTGCTATTGCTGCGAAAACTATCTGTTGTCAACAGACCTCAGTTCGTAACTCACTGTCAGCACTGCCACAAGAAGATATTTAGTTTCATGTCAGATACATTTTGTAGGCTTAATAAATGTTGTGTTATATCTCAGGTCCAGGAGAAATACAAATAAAGGTATTTACACTGAATATTTGTGGTCTTTCGTTCTTTTTTTTTTTTTAAGTTAAGTTCAATGGCAATGCACACACAACATACTGTAGGAAGTGAATAAACTTCAGGGTTGTGCCAAGGCCAATATAAATCAAAAGTGTCTTAATTCCCTAAAAACAAAGTTCAAGCAAAACTACAGGGACTACAGGGATCCCAAAACAAGAAAAAAAACTGGCACTTAACTCCCACAGCTTGAAAAGAGGTTGATAGAGGCGGATTTTTTTTTTTTTTGAAAACTTCACCAAAAGCATCGAAACACTAGTTGGGAAAAACTTTCTATCCTCCTTATTAAAAATAAACAAATAAACAAACATCAAAAACATTTTTTGAGAAAGAGTTTAAGAAGGAGAATGAACTATGATGTTTTCGGTTCCTTATCTTGTCGCGAAATATGTACCTTACAGCACGTAAGCATACGATTTTTATTATTTTGATTTTTATTACGCTGAAGGGAAGGAAAGGACTCCCATATTAGGAATTTGTGCTCTGCATTTTACCCATCCAAGTGCACACACACACACAGCAGTGAGAAATGAACAACCACACACACACATAATGAACACACACGTAGAGCAGTGGGCAGCCATTGCTGCGGCGCCATGGGAGTAGTTGGGGGAATAGCCTTGCTCAAGGATCTTACCTCAGTCGTGGTATTGAAGGTGGAGAGGGCTCTGGTTATTCACTAACTCCACCTATAATCCCTGCAAGACCTGGGACTCGAACCCACAACCCCTCCCCCATAGCTATGTGTTACAATGGTAAAGGATTGAAATATCTGTGGACTTTTTTCTTAATTAATACTCTGTCATGCTGTCTACACCAAACCCAACCCTAAACCTACTTGATAGTGTTAACAAATGCAAAACTTAAATAAAACGCATTTGTTGGTTGAACCGTGTCATTTCAACTTTACGTTATCAAACAAGAACTCTGTAAATTTGTGTGAGAAGGAATAAAATGTGTCTGAGTTTAACTGCCTCTAGCGCTCATTTCTTTTGAAAACTGCAGTGATATGTTCTTATTGGTACATATTTAGTGTCTTGCTAAAAAGTGCACACAGCTACATTTATTGCATGAGACCAGGTAGATTACAACATCATCAAGATATGCTTTGCAGTTTGCCACACCAGATAATACTTTCTGCATTAACCTCTGACAAATCCCAGCCACAATATGTTTTGGGGGAAAAGGACAAATGGCCACTGAACTGCCTTATGAGATTCATTACAAAAGACACACATGATTTGGTTATCTTGGAAAGTAGCATAATATTTTGCATCAGGATGTCCTAGAGATGCCTTCAAATTGGAAATTTGGAACAGACCTCAAACTACATGAACAAAAATGCTTCTAGACACTATAGATAAATACTAACTCCAGGTATATTTTTGACAGACCACCTTCAGACAGAAATTGAGCAACACTGTTCTCTGACATCTCAACCGCTGATCTGTACAGTAGATGTGCAGAAGAGTCCAGGAGCCTCGGGCCTTCCCTGAGCAAACAGTGCCATCATCCTCCTGGAAGCATGACATTCCTGGAATATTTACCCTAAATATCTTCCTCTCAAACTGAGCCTTCGACTGAAAACACCCACAAGAAGTGTTCGGACACATCACTGGCCAGAGCGGCTCTCTTTGGTGCATCAGAGGCCATAAGGGCCGTAATTAGCAGCATGTTCGAGCCACACATCTGCTGACTGATGCATCACATGAAACCTTTATGATGGGAAAGAGCAGCCGGTCGAACACTACAGTCCTGGAGAAAAATAAAAATAAAATGCACCCACAAGCAATTAAATATACGACTCTCTGGCTCTGTGCATTAGCAGTAGCCTTTTAATTGTACATTACCACTACTTAAATGTGAAATGTTAAAATCTGTCACAACCATAACGTTTTTTTAGTGCTTTTAGGCTGTGAGAAATCAAAACGATCCAAATCAAAATGAGTAATTTGCCCAATTAGAGAGCAGTAGAAGCCTTCCTGCTTTTTAATTTAGAAATGTAAACATACAGTCAGTCAGTCAGTAAGCAGTGACATTTATCAAAGATGTTTTCCTTTTGAAAGTGTTAGTGTGAGAATGACTGCTGCGGTGCAGACTTCATTCTTGTGTTTATGTCAAACATTACTGTTACTAATAATTTTCCTATCACTATTATTATTATTGTTATTATTATTATTATTATTATTCAGATGAACAAACCTCCAAAACAGTCTGATGTATCACAACCGATTTGCGGTGGCAAATTCGTGCTAATTCGTACAACCTCACTCGTCATTTGTCTAAACCCCACTGATGGGTAGGTTTAGGTGTAGGTCATTCGTACAAATTCATACAAAGAGGCAAAAAAATATTGATGATTTAGCAAAAAACTTTGAATTCGTGTTTTGAGTGAGGTCGTATGAATTTGTATGAATTAGCCATCTCATAAAATACATACGAATTGTTGTGAAACCGGGTTGGAACTATAACAGGAAGCGAAACATTGAATTCAACTTGAAAGTTTGAAGTATTTTTGGTAGCACTTTACCTTGGTTTTAATAAAAACTGGAAAAAATATAATTCTTTAAATTATTGATTTATTTAGTTTGTGAATTGAGCACAGTCAACAAAAAAGCCAGGAAGCGCCTCTGGTCGATCAGGTGTGTGAACAGATGTGTGTCACTGAATGCTGAAGTCTGTCAGACTCTCCTCTGGAGGAACTGTTTCTTTCTTTGTCCTTTCAACCTAAAATTTTCTCAAAAGCCACACAGAGCCTTAAATATGACTCTAATTAGAGACTGTCTGTCCTCACTGGGCACGGAGCTCACATCAGGACAGGCTAAATATGAAAACGAAACACATGAAATTTGGTGAAAGAAAAAACAAACAAAATAGAAAGAAAAAACAGAACAATATGGTTTGTCTAGGCAAGTTTGTGTTCCCCACTATATTGGTTTTGACTGTTAAAGTGAGTGTAGGCTTATGTTCGTAGTAGTTTCCTATGTATAAATAGAGTTATTAATATTATACTGTAGATATTTTAATGTAGACATTTAAATTAACTGAACAGGATTGCTACTGTGTCAAGTGCTCATCTTTAATACAATAGTACAGTACTTTGTTAGCTAACTCTACAGATATTTTATGCACAGGGGATGATCATATTTCTTAAAATACATTATATCCGATAAATATCCTGATAAAATATGTGTGTATTTTTAAAAAAAAAATAATTCATTTAGTTTAACTACATTTAAATATAATAAATTAGCAAAACAAAAATTGTATCATAATAATTATTTTTAGATACATTTATTTAAAAAAAAAAAGTTAAAATTGTTTTTAATTAAAAATGAAAATATAAAAAGGAATTGTAAATACTATTCAAAAACTAAAATGACGTACACACTTTCTTTTGTAGGATTTTGAAAATGTAAGCTGTTCTTACAGCTCGCTGTTTTAAATTATGATGATTGGTGATATTTCATATGTTAATGACATTAATTATGAGTTGAGAGCTGAAATCATTTATTTATAAGTATTATAAGTACTGATAAATATTATTTATTAATATTTGATTCAAACATTTCACATCTAAAAGAGACACGTACACTCATCCTATGCACAAACGCATATCGTAGAAATTATCGTAAGATCAAATTTAGGATGGTTTTTGCACAACAGTTTATGAATGAGGCCCCTGGTGACAGGATTTGTGCTTAGTTGACTGGAAATGGAAGTCAACTGAGCATCATATCCTGTTTGTTGACTGACTGTGGTTTAGTCTTTTGTAAAACCATTTGACTAACTAAGGCTAGTCCTCAATGACATAATCCTCCAGGAAGTGACATCATTTTTAATGAACAGCACAAAGATCAGTACACTAAGCAATGCATGTGATGAATTCTGATGCTCTAAAGCTGGTTTGTGTCAGTCTAAAATATTTAATCGTCAAATAGTGGGTCAAATTACAGATACTACCGTATCAAAGCTAACAATAAAGAAAACATCAGTAACTGTCAATGACTAATGACTAAGCTCTTAATTTCCATCCTGTTCCTGCCGGTGTGAGATTAATTGGATCATAATGAATCAAGTTGGAGCTTGATCAAAACATATTTCAGGAAAACTCTTTTATTCTTTTGTAAAAAAAGAAATGCCTAAGTGGCTAAAAGTGAACAGCATAAAATTTTCTACTCCAAGTTTATATTATATAGCTTATATTGTTTCATTATAAAGAGTTTCACCATTTTCAGTGTTTACTATTGCAGTTCTTTGTGAAACAGCTTCTATTTTCCATTCTTCACGTTCAGTTCACAAGCAAAGCTCATCATCTTTGATGGAGTCCCTTAATACAGTGTTTTAAACCACAACGGCCAGTTCCGACTTGGCAGTACAACACCACCCTGGATATTGCGAGAAAATTGTTTCCACATGTATCAATATCATTACATTTTACTGAGGAGATATCAGACACTCTCGTCAAAGTTGTACACATGTTTTAATTCAGCGTGTATAAGAACAGGTCCTGATCTGAGCGTGAGCGAGGCAGCTCCCGTTTACACTGGCTGTCTGGACTTGTTCTGCTTCCAGCACTGATAGAAGCCACTCTCTGTGTGATTGTAAGTGTGTTTTGATCCAATCCCCAGAGAAAGAAGAACGCTTTCTCTCTCTCTTCATATGCTTTCCTTAAATGACTCACGCGTTCTCCACACTCAAATTCCATTGCTTTGGATCCCTCAGCACCTTCCACTGCCATTGTGCTCAGAAGAACTTCACTCAAAAAGTGAGATGCAGCTGTGATGGTTTAAATTATGTGCATTCTAAAA
>JAUMHG010000060.1:3519600-3533614 GCA_032359395.1 Enteromius anoplus
CAAATACTCTGTGTTTCATTATTATTAAATAATCTCAAATCTAAACATGGTAAAAGTGCACCATCCAGTCAGGATAACTGTGTGACGCACACACTTCAGGGATGCCTGTCTTAACCTATTATAACAGGTCATTTAAAATGTAAACATAAACAGTCTCAAGTCTGTTTCCGCTTCACACTTACTCGCGTCGTCAAGCTCTGGAATAATTTTGCTGCTGAAATGTTAACCAACCTGTGCAGCCTGAGCCGGTAACAGAATTTTTCGAGTCGTTCATTCATCACGTGACAGCCCCATAAGCTGAACCTATGCAGCCTGAGCCGTGCGTGACTGAACGAATCACTCCCAAGAGACGACTCGTTCTTCCCGAGTCACATTAAAGATTCGTTCAAAATGAACGACCCATCACTAGTCTTAAGAAGTTCTGACCATCGCCTGATTGTCTATGTGCTTAATACACAGAAAATGCCCTTTTGAATTCAAATAAAGGTTTAATGTCTCAAATAGGATACCAAAATATCGCAGTTCACGTGGGTGTACCGAACCGAACAGGGCGAACCGAACAATTCGATGTAGAACCGAAAACCGTTGCATCCCTAGTGCCAATTAATTTGATCATGTTTCCCATCTGATACCACATGAAACACAAAATCAACATTAACGAGGCTGTTTATGATCTGTCATTACTATCCTTTAGTTTTGGGACACATACTGAAACGTCCCGGCTGTTAGCTGGAGAACTAGCAGCAGTAAATTATCTCCAGGAGTCACTCAGAGTCACTGACTCAGATACAGAAGCTCCTCTGACTCACTCAGATCCTTCAGTTCCCTTCAAAAACTGTATATGACACACCAATCTGAAACGCTGATCTCAACGGCCGTTTTTAGACAATCATTCTGAACTTCATGCTATTTTTTGTCAGAAGACTTCACTGTCTCTGAGAGCAGAGCCATCAGATCATCCCAGCACAGGAACCAATGTCAGGACTGGATATTTCTCATGAGCTTCTAAAAAACCAGAGCCTCAGAATCAGAAATGATTTGTTATGTCTGCCTTTTAAATCACATTTCCTGAGTATGAACTCAATTCAACTTCAAGCTAATGAAACCCGTCTGCTGTGTGAACTGCAATTCAAGAAATTCTTCTCCAATTCAAATCCTGTGTGCTGATTCACTTTCAGATGAATTCAAATTCACACTCCTGATATGAAAAGAGCAGATTCAACCCTTCACACACGATCAGATGCCGCCTGAAACGTGCTTGCATCAGAAATACGATCAATACTAGAGAAGAACACTAGCCACAAACCCCTTCACACCTCTCTTTCTCTCTCTCTCTCTCTCTCACACACACACACTTACTTACATTCCAGGGGAATCTGGCTGCTTTATTCATACACAGAGAGCGAGACAGATGATATTGAATATAATTCCAACTATTCCATGGAGTTGTCCAGGAACACAGAGACCAATGTGAAAAATATCCCTGTTCCAGGTCCTGGTCCAGGAATAACAGCCTCAGCTCCTGTTAGATCCTCTGCTCAATGCTTTCAGCTTCTCTGCTCGGTCTCTACCGTGATAGAATAACACAACTAGGCTTTTATTATTTCTGCAGAAAATGTGAGTGGTGTTTGCCTCTGAAAGCTCCGTCAGCACAACGACAAGCTGCTGGACGTTACTATACGCAGATACCCTTTCTACAGTGTTGTGGGTGGTTTTGAACACCTTACTATGCGTTTGCTAAGTTGTTGGCATGTAAAAAAAAAAAAAAAAGTGTTTAAGTACGTAAGTCTACACTTAAAAATGATGTAAAATACCATCATGTAGTATTTTTGAAAAATGTGCAATTAAATATTACTAAGTCTAAAAAACCGTGCCTTTCATAATTTGTCATAATTCAAGTTGTCAGTAAAAATATACAAAAAAATACCCTGAAAATAAACAAATAGATACATAGATGTGTAGTTCAGTGAAATAACAGTATTGTAAAGCTGCAGAGCTGACATCAGGACCAAATGAACGGGTTCGTGTTCTTCTAATGAGGATCCAAATGTTTCCATGTTCACAATTATATTATTTATTATGCAAGCCTGTACTTCGCTAATGTCTCAATGAAACCAACCTTAATTGCATTACATGGTACAGTATGTTGGCATGACTTGCATTCAGGAACATACTGTAAATGTTGACAGTCCTTCAATTTTTGGCTGAACTAACTCTTTAAGTACAATAGGACACAGTGGTTTGTGGTTTTAAATCGAGACATTATTTCAAGCTGCATAGCAGTACAGGAAATACGGTATTTTAGTATGATTTTTTTTTGACCGTGACAGAAGGATGTATGCTCGATTACTAATAATTAACTATAAAGTAGTTACCTAAAATCTTTCATAATAAATAGTGACAATAGTTCTTGCTATGTTACTGAAATTAGAAACGAGCTGAAATCTTACTGATGACGTTAACCACGACTGAAATGTTGGTATCGGGACAACACTAGACTGCAGAAATGGCATGTGCGTTATTATGGGTCTCTGGGTCTTTAGGTAAAGGGCAGATACGTTAGTGGCCGTTATCGCAGACGTCAGTAGCTTGACCACAGCTCAGGCTAAAAGCCTTTTTTAGCATCTTTTCTGTTCAGTGCCATTATCTGTGCGCCCGGTGCGTTCAGAGCGCTCACAGGTGCTTTAACAAACCCTGACGTCAATGGAAATGTGACTGATGTTTGTGTTTAAAGCCTGCCCCTGCATCTATGCATGGACCCGTCTCTTGAGAAAATTTCCACCATCAGCACGAGACACTCATGAATGTGAACATGGCAGGTCAGCACGTGCTTGAACTCAGCAAGGGTGCGTGAAATTGATCAAAAGTAAGAATCTATAATGTTAAATTTAGATTTTAAAAGAATTCTCAACTGTTTTCAGCATTAATAACATGAAGAAATATTTCTTGGAAAAAAATATGAGTGACTGGACCTTGACTAACTACTAGTTGCTCAGACTACTTCTTAAGACAGTCTGATACTGCAGTTGTAGGACTGAAAGACAGGACTGGTCTTTTTCCTGGAAAAAAACTAACTAGGAAAGACAAGAGGACACAACTGATGCATCCTTGATACATCTAGAGATATACTAGCATTCGTGAGTACTGAGTTTTGGTTGTGACTTAACACAATTACACAGATTCCTTTAAGAAAGCATAGAATTATCATGTAGAGGCTAGGTTTATGCAACTAGACACAGGTGCACTTTTAATTCTTAAAGTCCAAAGATTCACCCCAAATTTTCTCACCCTCCAGTAGTTCTGTCGAACACAACAAAAGATATTTTGGAATTATTCGAGGGTGAGTAAATGATGACAGATGTCAGCTATTCCTTTAAGTTGTAGCGTAAAAAAGGTAGAAAATAATCAGTAAGGAAATGCTTCTCTGTACTACTCCATCTGTAAAGCACGACATCCACTGGCCATCGGATTCTTACCTGAACCGTAGAGCTGATCTCAGCAGCGAATCCTCCGGTCACCGGAGCCTCGTGACTGATGAGCAGCCGACCCGTCTTCACCACTGACTGGAAGACAGAGAACATGAGCTGTAAGTCTACTGTAAATCAATTAGAATCATGGAAGCATGCACAAGCCTCCACATTTCATCTTTACAGGCAATATTGTATTGTATTGAAACCAACTAAATATGAAATAAAAATGTAGCATTTTTATACCCCTACATCTTTCACATTTCATACCGAACAAGCTGAATTGTTCTGAATTACAGCACAAATTCACGACACATTGGATTATTACAGTTTGAGAAACCGTAGTTTATTTCTAACCCAATCAACTAAAGGAGAGATCTTCAGAGAGTCAAAACACGATGTTGAGACAAAAAAACACAAAAACCTTCCCGTCAAGTCAGATTAGCTTTGTTTACATACACCAAAATCACCCTCGAAAACCAAATTAAGAGCTCAACTAGATTGAAAATCCTTAATGCGAAGACCTCGCATGTTTCAATCGAGCTCCGTCTGAATTCAATTTAAACTGCAAAGAAAGGAACAATCTAGACCTGAGATCATTCGTAATCCTTTTGTGAAACAAAGGTTCTTGTTAAAGGTTCTTCATGGAACCATTACGTGTTCATGCTCCTCTTGTCGACATGAGCACTGCAGCTCATGGATTTGAACACGTGGCAGCTGCATTTATTAATTAGTGCAGACTGAAAACACCATTTGCTGCTGATTATGAATTTTGTTTCTAGTTCATACTTCACTGTCAATGGTCATTATGACTTGAGCCAAACAATCTTTCTGTTAGCCCCATCAAAATAAACAGCAGGTTGCAGCTGCAGAGCACTGACCAAATATCAGATTCTCAGAGATATGAAACCGACAGATCTTGCTGCAAAGTCAGCTCTTCTTCAAAGAAGAAAAACAGGTGCAAGACAGAACATTATAATGGACTCATCCATACGATTACGATGAGGCATTTCCTGCAGAAACATCATGGTTTGTTCTGTAATCGCAGTAGTTATATAAAAGCCTCAAAAGACTTAAATGTTTGCTATTAGACAGTTATGCGTGTGCTGAGAAGAGTGAGATGAGTTCTGGATGTTGAGCTGGAAGATTAGCATGTTCCTCCACAAAGACACAGAAGAAACTACACCTGCGACATCCACTCACTTCAATGTGTGAGCCATGTGTGCTCTCCTGTTGATCTCACAGAGCTTGCCGTTTTAGCCCACCATATCCATCTGTAACATTCAGACACAAGGACCTTCTTCAGTTTGAACATTCCATACGCAAGCATGAAAGTCGCATAGGGCCCCAAACCACCAGGAGGCTCTTGCTCTCAAAGATGGCTGTGCAATTAGCAGAATTTTTATTTCATTTTTCACATTCCATTTCTTCCCTTTAAAACAATGCGCTGTTGCCCTTCCTACATTACATCCAAATGAGTCAAATCATTTGATGGGATTATTGTAATATTCAGTCTCCCAAATCAGTGTGTTTTGAACCGATGCTGGGACAACTGAGAAACCAAAAATCCCTTAGATCTTGACAGTCTAAAACAGCTTTGGGAACGTACTACGCTGTGACGTAATAGTGTGGATAAGCATCGTCTCTGCGCTGAAGTTGATCCACTGATGTCACATGGACTATGTTTCTGGATCTGGGATGATTTCAATTGTCTTGCTGTCTATGGAGGGACAGATAGCTCTCTGATATATCTTCATTTGTGTTCTGAAGATGAATGAAGGTCTTATGGGTTTGGAATGACAGGAGTAATTAATGACAGAATTTTCTTTTTGGGGTGAACTAACCCTTTTTATATGGGACATCAATGTCCTACATACAACGTTTCTTATATCTTTTTCTGTTAATGTTAAATCATTTACTTTGTATCTTTTTTTTTCCATTGTATTTGTCCTATTTTGTGTTTTAATTGTATTACTGACTGCTGTTTGTTGTCAGTAAAAGGGTCACTGGTCATTTGGGGGTTTTTATAAACACACTGACAGGGGCCTCCTGGTTTTTCAAGGCCTAGCACTGTCAATCGAACCCAATCTTTGGGTTGGAGTGGTTGCAGGATTCAGTCCTGAAACACTGTGCAACTACCACCTCCTTCAAATAAAGCTTCTTTGTCTGGCACTATTGTTTCTTTTGATGGAGTCCTTCCAGTCCACAAAAGGTTCTTTAAAGCATAAAAGCGTTCTTTAAATGTTTTAAAATGTTCAAATAAAAAAAAAGAAGAAATGGTTCATTTGGCAAAGAAGAAAACTCTTTGGAACCTGTATTCGAGTGCTGAGTAAAACACTGCCTGTGGTTACTTTGGACTTGACAGTTAAACAAAGAATAATGAGTCATTTAATAATAATTCCACACCTCATGAAAAAGTCGGAGTCGCTGAAGCTGCTTCCGATGCCTCAGATGCCAGCGGACTGAGACGGGCACAGCAGCAGAATCTCGAGACTGTGTGCTAACATGGGTGTGAGATTTCGATAAGACAGCAAGAATGCAGGGATGTGACCGGAGGCTTTTTCCTACGGCTGTCCCACAATGCACACGTTTTATTGTAATTAACCCAGTCTGATTGAAATATAAATGTCTTTTAAGACAGAAGGAAAAGCGGTGACTAGATTCAGACCTCTTCAGACCATGAACATATTTGTCTGAAGTATATTAATGCACAACACGTGGCCAACACACTGCAGGAGATCTGTTTGCTGAACATATTTAACTTGCATTAGTGTGGCAGTAACAAACCTCCGTGCTCGAGGGAGTGATAGACTGTCCTTCAAATGCCTGCACTCTTAAACCAGATGCTATTCAGGTAGCTGGATATAAACATGTCGACGCCTTAACGATCTTGCTCAGCACGATTCTTCAAACTGTTGCCCCGTCATGCGAGTATTTGACCCGAAAGACAAAAAAAGACCAGAAAAATACAATAATGTTTACACTAGGCCTTCTTGCAGCAATGCTAATGAAAATAACGGTGTTGTGCTGAAAATATCAATCTGTCCCCACTTCAGATTTTGTGTTTATATAAAAGAGCGTTTCAAACCTTTGAAATAAAGCCAGACTTTGAATGCAAGTTTGTTTGATGTTTTGAAAAAAGCCTTTGTTCACCAAAGGCTACACATATTTGATTAAAAATACAGTGCTACAAACCTTTCTGTTGCATTATACGTTAAGATTTATTTTGATTCAAATATTAAAAAATCTTTAATAAATTAAACCTTGACGCTTTTCTAAAACACAGACAAAAACATGTAAAATAACCCAAAAATACATTCAAACATTGAAATAAAATAAGTCAATTTAAAATATTAACAAAAAAGTAAGTTTTTCTAGTTTTGCTTGTTTTAGGATGCTTATGAATAGTTTTAGGATAGCATCATGAAATTCAGTTTAAACAACAAGACTCATGTTAATTATTATTTCATGCATGCATGCAGTACATTAGAGCAGGATTTTATTTGATGTTTTGGGAACCAGACTCTGGCTATTGATTTATCTTACTTGTTATGTTGGATTGGATGCTGGCAGATCTCAAACCACCGACTGACAAAATAAGGTCAAGATGGTAAAAAGGTCAACATCCATAATGAAAGCTCACCATGCAGCAGAATAGCTTCATCTACACTGGCCACTGAGTTAAATGAGTCCGGTCGAAGTGATGTGGCACTACCTTAACCCCATCAACTCATCAGCAGAGTTAACAGAGCGTCCAGGAAAACCCTGAAGAGGCACAGCACATACCGCAGATAGTTCAGACACAAACAAGCGACGGTTATTACTGTATCCCGGGACAGAACGTCACTTCCCTGGAGCGAGAGTCTCAATGACCGCCTGGTGGTTTTCCAGATATTCCACTGTGACGTATTGACAAATGAATGCTAGGAGGTTGAATAATAATCACAGTGAGACAAATGGCAGAGGTGTTTTTCCTACTGCAATAATATGATCCAATCCCAGCAGATTCAAATGCTAAAAAATTGCTGTGAAAACTGTTTTCAGATTCATGATATCAGTGTCACATTTCTTCAGATATCATGTTAATTCATGGTCTTCACGTCTCGTCACTTTCTTAAAGGAACAGTCCGCCCAAAATTGAAATTTCTCTCTCATCGTTTTCTCACCCTCGAGTAGTTCCAAACCCTCTTTGTTCTGCAGAACATGAAGGAAGATATTTTGAAGAAAGTTTGTAACCAGGCTGTTTTACTTTCAGTAAGGAAGTAGTATGGGAAAAACTACTAAGGAAGTCAATGGTGACCTAAAACAGCCTGGTTATAAACTGTTTTCTAAATGTCCTGTTATTCGCACAAAACACCCTTTAGTATCCCACTGTCACCTGCCAAGACCAATTCCCTGCTCACACACATACCCTGTCTGTTGAAACGACCACGAAAAACAACTCAAGGAAGAAAACTAGGAGTGCCACATATGACACATGTCCAAAATGAAGTTATACTGTTGTGTCTTTATGAGGTTCCAGTGGCATTTTAAAACACATGTCTCTGTCATGAACTGAAGAGACAACTTAATGAGAAGCTAATGTGTTGACGATTAACAACGGCCTGTGGCGTGGATGACGATTTTATTGTCCAATGTGCTGTGCGTTTGTCTCCCAGACAGATGAATGTTTCTCATTGCCTCTCGGATTCAGAACGCCATCCGTCTAAAAAGAACTGAGCCAGTGGTCAGCGATGTCAACTAACTGCTCATTTACAGCTGAACTACTCTCAACACCAGCGGTTCAACGCTCTCCTTACAAACACTGCCTGACCCGAGACACGACACATGACGAATACAGAGAGCAGGCTTTTCTGGGACACTCAGACTCTCTCTTTACACGGGACACGCCGGTCAGCTAACCCAATAATACAAATTTACTGGAAATGTAATAGTTTTTGTATTGTTGGGGCCTTAAAGCTCATGGTAGTCCTAAAAAAAAAAAGTTTGCGGACATTTCTATGAAAAACAACTTTGGTATCGTATTTAAATGCCCAAGATCTCTCTGGGTCTTGAAGCAAAACCAGTTGACAACCGCTGCTTCAGCAGTCCCTTTCATCATCTTTGTCTCCGTAATGGGCTCCGTAATGTAAAAATGACCCCAGTGGCAGCAATACGGCCTCAAATACAGGAGGTTTCACAACAGCCCGAAATAATTACACGTTACTCAGGGAGCAAAAATGACACACAACGTCTGAGGTCTTTATGTCAAAGCCCAGCTCTCTTACCGCACGAGGTCATAATAATGATGAAATGGTTTTTATTAGCAGCGTGTTTGAAAAGGATATCATACATCTGCAGAAAGATCAGAGAATCTTCTGACATTAAACACAATCTAAAAGCACTAGAGAAAGATATCACAGGTTTACCATTAGACACAATTATACACTGCTAACGTATCCGGTCACCTTTCCTGTCTGATGATAAAAGACAACATGACATGACATTCACAGCAGGCTTTACTTCCATCGTGTGTTCAGGGTCATTACAGTTAACTAAAACCCGTAAACATTTCTGTCGCTTGAAATAAAATACAAATACTAAATGGCAAGGCAACATGTGTCCTTCTCGTTTAGTTGACGTTATAGCATTAAAACACCATAAAGATAAGGAATTAGACAAAAATGTTTAAAAAAATAATAATACAAGTGACAAACACACACTCAAACATTAGATTTAATTAAAAATTAAAGCGCATCACATGTGGATTAAATGTTAGGAGTGGAATAATGCATTCATTTTTCATATTAATGCTTATTTATGTTGTTTATATTGTTATAATGTTGTTTATTTTGTGCTTCACAAAATAAAAAATAAACATGCTGTGAGATTTCATCCAATATTTTTTTTATCATTTGACTTATTTTAAGACGTACATTTTACTACAAGTGCTTAGAAGTTACACCAAACTGTCAGATTGACAGACCTTTGAGTTTCTGTGTGTACTTTATGATGCTAAAATGCATTTTTATGCTTTTAATCTTCACAAACACCAGTCCACATTATGATTCCATCCGTTTTCCTAGATGTCTTTTAATATCCAAAGCGGCCATGACAGCAAGCGGCATCTCCATTCTTCTTAGTGTACAAACAGTTTTTCTATATTAAAGTTTTTTAACGCAGACTCTTGGTCGCGCCAAAATATCACCAAACTGTTTCTGTATACAAAGTTCACACATACAAATAATGTCACACGGTTATCTCAATTTTTCTTTTTTTTTTTTGGACTTATACGGTTGTTTGTCGCATGCACTCATTTGGTGTAGCCAAAAATAGAACTAATAACATAAGCAAATAAGGCAAAATTAAAGCAATGCATTACTTTCCATTAAAAGCAATGCACTTATAGTGACTTTATGGGGTAATGCAAAATTGTACTGCATTACTTTTCAAAGCAACTTTCCCTAACACCGCATGGTATATTGTGCGTATTGTGCTATAAACGACAGCTACACTTCTCGTCGGGGGGAATGAGGGGTTAACGTCCTCTCTGCCCCGGTCTCAGTGTCCGTGGTGGTGACGGTGGCGGCTCCTTTACTGCATATTGTGCTGCAGGGCTGTGATTAGGACGGGCCGCTCGCTGGAGGGAAATGTCATGTTTACTGCTGTTCCCATACACACCCTGCATAATGAGGCCTTCACTGTGCCAGGCGTCCCGACGGACAGTCGCTGCGTTTGAGGTCAACGGGTTCCAGTAAGAATGCAGGAGACTAGTTGATTAGTCCTGCCACTAGTCTTTAGCTGCACTTGCACTTGCTAAAACAGCAGCAAGCAATCTGCCTTTCCAAATATCTAGCCTGGAAAGACATTACAGGAAGAGAACATTGACACATCCTGCACACAATATAGACGCAGGGCTTCCCGAACATGAAGAGCCGAAATAGCTCCAACAAGTCAGAAAGCCCATTTAAACCCAATTCTGCCAACTCAGGAAGGCCTGGCATGACCTGGCTTTATCCTTTAAAACAGGCCACCAACCCAGAGCAACAGAGAGGTCAAAAACACCTTTAGTTTCTCACACTTAATAGCAGAAGAAAGAGAAACCAGAAGCACAAGGGCAAACAAACCACTTCATGGTCAAGTCATGTCAATAAACAAGTTAAATCCTTGCTGCATTCATTCAGCCCTAGCTTTTCACACACACTCTCAAACTGGACCTGCTGTGATCATAGTGAGTAAATTCCAATTAAAGTAGGAAACATTCTAAACAAGATTATTATTGTAAATGATCATAGCCAAATTTAAAACAAAACTGAAACGACAGCTCTTGATCGGCACAAAAACACTTTGGGAGCTTGACATTTATTGCATTATATAACTTTAACATTAGCACTTTTAAGATGATTAAAAAAACTATCCAATTATCAAAACCACTGCATACATTTACACTTTTGCCAGATGCTTTTATCCAAAGTGACTTACACTGCTATTTTGAAAGTTCCCTGCAAAGCATTAAGAGCGGTGTGTTTTTTGAGCTACAGAAAAGCTAACGTATGTATTGTTCATGCATCAAACTGATATTTACTGGAGATACAAGAACTCAAAAATGTGTATTTTGTCATCATTTCCTCACTCAAAGGTCGTTCCAACCCGGTGCAAATTTTTACATAAAATACAAAAAAAGGGGAACTTAGCAAATAATGATGCATGCATTTCCAATGAATGTGTGCAGACGCTTTCAAATGGATGAGAGCACACAGGGGCGGCGCAGAGAAATGACATAAATCAAAGCACGCAGTGTTCGGAGAAGAACACTGGAAAATAAGACAGAAAGATGCTTGTCTATAGCCTCCTGCAGTACAAGCTGCCAGAATGAAAGCACACTTGGTGTGCGCCGCTTCCGCGCTGCTTATGCGTGCAGAGTAAAACCGCCTTGTTTAACACACCGTTTCATTCGCGCGAATTGCGCTGCAGGATGTCTAATTGCGTTTTTGCATTGACTTAACATGTAAATCACTCGCGCTTAACGCTTCATTCGCGTCTGGTGTGAACTCTTGTTACGTCAACCAATGCATGTGTTTATTTAATATAATCGCAACATTTGCTGTAATGTAATCGCATTCACTCCTTCAGACTGATACTGTGAAGGGCATTAACCCATGCACAGAAAATCTACTTCACAGACTACTTCTTTTGAAACTTCTACGTCTCTTTTAAAGTGAAATATTTTACCCTCTATTTGTAAATGCATACAATATAACAACAACATTATATTTGAGCCAATAACTTCCATGCCAAAAGAACAATACTCGCTAAATTAATATCCACTGTAGAAGAACTGGAATAGAGTCTTGGACTGCTTCTACTCTACTTGTGTGTTTCCGTCCATGTTGTACTTTGAGAGCGTAAGCAATCTTCTACTTTTATTGTTTGGAAAAGAGCAGCCTTTAGTTTCACGGAGGAAGGGAAGTAATGGTTTTTCACATTAAAACAACATCAGGGTGAGAAATGATGATTTAATTTAAGGGTGAACCCTCTCAGATTTTCCTTCTCTGTAAATGTGTAAGATCTTAGTGTGCTGCCATTCTGCACGTTATTAACACGAGTTAATCTGCTGGTGTGAAATGGAGATATCGGTCATACTCATTTTCAAACAAAAACATCTCCTAAAGACTTGGACGGTGGCCCTGGGGGACACTTTTAGCTCTAGCGTCTGCGTGACCTGGACTGCAAATCACT
This sequence comes from Enteromius anoplus, assembly GCA_032359395.1. NCBI lineage: Eukaryota > Metazoa > Chordata > Actinopteri > Cypriniformes > Cyprinidae > Enteromius > Enteromius anoplus. The sequence goes on from JAUMHG010000060.1 coordinate 3,531,786, forward strand.
GAACCACATGATTACACTCGAGCAGAGCCAACCCAGGCCTCACTGCACTAACCATAACTAACTCCAGTGCACTCAGGAGACCAAAACCTCCATTCACTTACATTATGCTGCCACTGGAGCGCTGCTGGACCACGAGCAGCTCATTTTCTCTCCATCAGAGCTGCTGAGCAATCAATATACACGGCTCTGTGTGAGCCTTAGCGAAGAGAGATGGGGTTCCAACCAGAATTAGAAACTGGCGTCACTAAAACACCAAGCCCCGCCCCACGACTGACAAAACAGTGTTCGCGCGAACAGGTGAGAGAGGATCGAGGGTTTTATATGAGCTCGCGGCCCCGTTTCTTCGCATGTACATATGTGTTCCTCGCCAGCATCAGTGCTGCGCTCATTTATTAATGGCATAGATTTGCCGTCATAGATTAAGTGTATTTTTCGCGAGCTGGCTGCTGCGGCGGGGCGGAGGATCACGATGCCGGCTCAGCATTGTGATGTCTATTGGCCAACGGCGATGGACGATGGTATCATCTATCGACCCAACCCTAGTTTATACAGTTTTATTTCATGTATTTATCACCTATTCACTTTTTATAAATGACCTATATTCCTATTCTAAAATATTTTTAAAAATCTATAATTTTTTAAAAGCTACATGTACGCACCACATTATTTTGTACTATTTTACTTCATTATTGGTGTTAACCGTGTCTGTGATCTGTGACTAACACAAAAAGAAGCTAAAAGATATACATAAGCTGTGATTTGTGATAGAAAATATTTCATTTGCATTGTTATTGAAAACACAATAGTTAGGACTGGTGTAAAAAGTGACGTCACTACAAAGTACATAATTAGTTCATAGGCTGGAGGCAGTCTAAAGAGTAACTGAGGGGGAAAAAACAACAGGTTTGAGTGAATAAGAAGCCACTTATCCCTCGTTTTCTTTTTATGAGGCTGAGTGGATTTCTCCTGATCTCATCCAAGCAATGACACAGGGACAGAGAGGAATTCTAGAAATCTCACGAGTGCCGAGCCGAGGAATGCAAACTCTGCAGAAATGAGTGGAAAAACTGATCTGATGAGGCCAGTAAAAGAAGCCTGATTAAAAAGGAGAAGAAAAAGAAAGAGGAGTAGGCTATTCGTAAATAAAGGAGGGTGGAGACTGCAAAGACAACTAGAGGAGCACATAACCAACCACAGTAATCATCCATATTTCGGTTTTGGGTGTCTCACACAACAGGTTGACATGTATGCAAGGTCAACAAAAACACTCTCATTGTCTTATGATATGCATTTATTTTTACCTTACTTGCTCAGCGACTCCCAAACGATTCGCACAACGATTCTTTTTTTCCAAATCCTACTATAAACAGATACACAGACACTATGAGCAAGTGAGTTTTGTTGCTGCTGCATCTTGAACACGCAGAAATCCCACAGCAGACCTAGACAGGTGGTGCTGGGGGAGGTGGAGGGTTTCTAATCAACTGCTATTATACAGAGGAACGCAGTGCAGGACCAGCGTACAGTGAACACTGAATCAGATTATTTAAAGGGGTCACATGATGCGATTGCAAGTAGGGCTGCAACTAATTTAGTAGTCGACGGGTTGTTAGTGCCGTCATCCCACAGCATGCAAGTCTTTGCTAAGTAGCTCAGAGGCTACTTGTAGTGTAAATGATTCATTTTCTGGTGGAGAATTTGAACGTGCAACAAAAAACACTGCTGTGGATCCACATGCGCTCAAAAAAATTAACTAACGTTACAATCCAGATTCCAATCTAGCGCAATAGCGTTGCTATGGTGATAGTAAACAATCTGACCCAAGTGCT
>JAUMHG010000060.1:3580856-3591962 GCA_032359395.1 Enteromius anoplus
TATATATACATATATTTGGCACAGTCTTTTAAAAAAGCTATGTTTAGGTAAAGTGCTAACCATTTTGCTTTAGCTTTGATAGGGATATCGAATACTTGAGAATAATTTGAAGCTTTAGTAGGCCAGTATGACTGGGCAAGAGAGAAGGACGTCAGACATGATGGCAGTGTGTGCGGGTTTGCGTGGTTTATGAGGACACAAATGTGTATAATGACATGGGTATGACAATATGAAAGTGTTTTATGAGTCCCCGTAATTCAAAAGGTTAAAAAAACATACTAAATGGTGTTCTTTTTGAGAATCTAAAAGTGTGTTGTTTCCTGTAAGGGGTAGGTTTAGGTGTAGGGTACAGTCTGTACAGTAGAAACACCATTACACCTATGGAGAGACCACATAAATCACAAAAACCAACGTGTGTGTGTGTTTGTGTGATGGAGACGCTTTGGTGGAGCTCAGGGGGAGGTTGCATTTGCAGGTTTGTTAATAACATCAGACTCTATTTTTCTATGTTGAATAAACTGAGCTAACTACAATTTTTATTAGGCCTATGAACAAACAACAGGATCTAGACAGACGCGCTCGCGCTGCTGTGGCGTCAAACGCCTCTGATGCTCCAGACCCCGCCCCGCGATGACGTCACCGCGCGGCCGTTGATCAGCGTTGGTGGTGGTTATAGACGCTGTACACTGCCTTTATTTCCCCTCGCATCATGAGGAGGACAAGATGAGATGTTAAAAGGTAAGAACGGTGTTCGTCTGTTATTGTGGGGTGGTTAAGCATGTCGTCTGGGCGTCTGTTGCTCGGCTCGGTTCAAAGAAAGGCTTCAAAAGATTCATTCACCTTGGAAAGGTTATAAGAAAACACTTTCACCTCGACGACATTAAATCCCAGGCGGTGTAAGAAGGACAAAAATAAAGTCTTGGTTTACATGGTTAAGGAATCTAAGATGGGGGTTTTAACAAAGCTTGGGCCAACTGAATGAATGTAACAGTAGTGTATGAGTCTGGTCCTATAATGAACAATAAGTGAGGATGCTTCTCCTTTATCTTTCAGTCTCAGCTGCTGCACTTGATCGATGTCTTTGTTGTTTTATATTTATTTTCCCGTCCATTACTCGTTATTCAATATCAATCGGGCCAATAGGAAGATAATCGAAACAGTGAAAGAAATTGCTTATTGAAAAGATAATAGTCACATAATGGCCTGTCTGTCTTGATTTGATCTGAGACTTCCTGTAAATGTTTAGGTAAAGAAAGACCAGGCCTGAGCAGCATCACTGAACGATCATCCTGCCCTCAGATCAAAAACACCATGGCTTTTCTGGAGTAAATTTTTGCCACATTCATTACTATTTTAACCACCGTTTTACTACAGATACCATGGTTAAACAATGCTTAGTGTAGCAAGGCTGTGTTGAGCATGTTTTTTGTTGATTTAATTAGTAGTTAAACCTTGGCTAATTTTTGTAAGGGCAATCAGACACCTTTACAAGCAATTCTTCTTTAATAAAATAATATGAGGCAAAGACCTCTCTCTATTCCTGTCCATATTAGAGTGGACTAGGCTGTGATGGGTTGGGCCCGCTGCTGGGAAATCTACTGGTTTCTACTGGAGCTGGTCCATGCTGGTCATTAGATCTGATAGACCAGTTAATATCTTCAGACTAGGGAATTCCAGTATGGTCTATACGCGACTACAGATGCATTACATTGATTAAAATAGCGAATCTTTTTCCCTCTCAGCTGCACGCAGGATAAAATGTGAAGGATAAAACGTGTAATAAATATTACAAATATAATAAATAAGCTTTAGATGAATACGTTTTCCATTGATATTTGGTTTGTTTGGACGAGATACAACGATTTGAAAATCTGGAAGATTTAAATATTGAGAAAATCACCTTTGAAGTTGTCCAAATGTTCTTAGCAATGCATACTCCTAATAAACAGTTAAATTCTGATGTATTTACAAATGATCTTCATTAATTAGTCATGTAACGACTCATGTGGTATTTTTGATTAAATCTGAATGCTCTCTGCTAGGCGTGTCACGATAACAACTTTTTGTTGTGCGATTATAATGCGCTATAAATAATTACGATAAGCAATATTATTGTAATTTTAAGACCCTTTTATTCCACTGAATGTATAATCATCATGTAACAGCGTAATAATGCAAAAAGGCCTACACACTTTCAACTGACAACAAACGTTTAATTCTTAAAAATATTAAAAATCATTAAGTATTAAAATATTAGATGCCTTAAAAAACTTGAATACATAGTAAATGTCCATTTTCATACAAGCAGAAAAAAGACAAATGCACAATGTACTTTTATGGAGATTTTTGTCTCTGAATCGTAAGGGTGCACACTATTGCTGCAAAACACAGTCCCTCTTTAGCAGATCTCTGTATGGCCGTATCTGCAGATTCAACTTTTTTGTAGAAGGATTTTTGAAAATTAGAACTAGTTATGTACGAGAAGCTGTAAAAGACATTTTTATGTAAATATAATGGGCGATATATATGATCACCAAAAACGATTGAGGTCCTGTACATATATTGGGTACTGTGACCGGGAGGGGACGTCTTCGGTTCACTTAGTATTGTCGTGGGCACGACTTATTAACTCGTGGGAACGTGATATTATGTCGTGGCCACGAGATCGTTTTTTCGAGGTAACAACATCCTTATGTCCTTCTAACATAAGAAGTCGTGGCCACGAGTTTATTGCATAAACAAACCTGCGTTGCCATAGCAACCCGGGATTATCAGAGATTAATGTTTTATTACATTAAACATTTAATTTACTATTTGTATAATCTTCTGTTATATTAACTTGTTAGGGCTATATTTTTATATTTATTTCATATATTTATTTCCGGAGTATAGGTGTATACCTAATCAACGTTTTGTATAGTTAGTGCTATACTTTATGATTGTAGACTGTTTATGCCCGTGCCTGATGACAAATAAGCGTGTTGTGTTTTTCATTTACAAATAAAAATGTGTGAATGATTCATTCCTCAACGTTAAAGATGATCCAGGCTGCACTAGCCTTTAGACTATATTAATAATTATTAATTCGCAGAAATAAAATGAAATATATTTCATTCAAACCTTTAAACTGCATTTTAAATTCCAGTCGCTATAATCAAAGTTTTATTAGACTACATTGTATTACATTTATTTCTATTATATATTGTTGAATATTATATTAGAATATTAAAGTCAGAACGTTTTGTAAAAAGAACGAAATCATAGGCTATAAATATAATAGGCTAATAATAATGATGTTTTTGTTGTTGATGATGATGATGATGATAATTGTTACTAAGACGATGGATTAATGGACATTTAATATTAATGTAATATTTATTTAAGATAAACTTAATATAAATGCTGTTAAGTATCAGAGATGGATTCGATATTATTTTAATTTTAATTAATATTAATTATTATAAAAATGATTGTATTATAAAAAAAAATTCATATTTTTTATGTTTTGTTAAAAACACTATATAAATTAAATAATTTATTGTTTTATTATATCAATTATTGTATTGCACGCAATGTAGGCGAAACACCATTTATATTAAGTTTATCATGAATCAAATATTACATTAATATTAAATATCCATTATCGTCTTCATAATAATCCTATTGTATTTAAAGCCGATAATTTCGATCTTTTTACATTACGTTCCGACTTTAATATTCTAATAATTCTAAAATAACATTCAACAATATATAATACAAATATGTGTGATACAACGTAGCCTAATTAAGCTTTGGTTATAGCGACTGGAATTTAAAATGCAGTTTAAAGGTTTGAATGAAATATATTTCATTTTATTTATACGTTCTTATACACCTATACTCCGGAAATAAATATAGGCCTATGAAATAAATATAAAAATATAGCCCTAGAAAGTTAATATAATAGAAGATTATCCAAATAGTATAGAATATACAAATAGTAAATTGAATGATTAATGTACTAAAAATTAATCTCTGAAAATCCCGGGTTGCTATGGTAACGCAGGTTCGTTAATGCAATAAACAACATAGTCGTTCATTGTCAACAAGTCGTTCCCTCACCATAGCATCTCGAGGCCATGACATAAGGATGTTGTTACCTCCAAATCATGTCTTCTGCAATTCAGAGTACCACTTAGCTCTTGGATATCATCAGAAATATCTTAATTTGTGTTCCTAAGATGAATAAAGGTCTTATGGATTTGGAATGACATGAAGCAGAGTAACTAATGACAACAATTTGGGGTGAACTATCGCTTTAATACCCCAAGGATTTTTGGCATAAAGGAAGAATCAATCATTTTAACTTGAGCTATTGTTACAAATATACCGCTGCTTATGACTGTTTTGTGCTCCAGGGTCACAGATGGATTGCTTGCACAGATGACAGAATGGACTCTGTGGAAAACAGCAGCATGAAGCAGCAGCAGCAGCGGGCGTCCTCGCCAGCCAGATTCAAAGACTCGCCGTCCAAAGCAGCTTCTAAAGGCGCGTCCGGCAAAGCCTCGAAGAGCAGCGGTAAGAGCAGCCGCAGTAATTCTCCGGTCACCAGCAAAGACCGGCATGCGGCCCGAGGCTCGGCAGCTGTCCACGGCAGCGGAGCAGAAAGCCCGACTCTGAGACGCGCGGAGAAGAGCAAGAGCATCGAGGAGCGCAGCAGCTCCTCCGAGGAGCCATACGCCGCTGACGAGCCGGGGCCAGGGGCCGACGCCGCTCGGGTGGTGTCCGATCAGCCCAGCTCCAGCAAGTCCTCTCAGGGCAAGCGAGAGACGGCAAAAGCCGAGGGAGGCAAGACGGCCAAAAGCGCTGTAGGCTGTGGCCCGGGCTTCTGGAGAGAGGGATGCTTGCAGTCTGAGCTCATACAGTTTCACATGAACAAGAGCTTGAAGAAAGAAAGCGGCATGTCGGCGAAGATGCCGAGCTCACCGGTAACAGAGCCGCAGCTGCCGCCCGCCGACACACACCGGCCCTCAGAGGCCTCCCCTCCACCCAACCAGGAGCTGCAGGAGGAGATCGAGAAACTGGAGGACGAGAACGAATACCTGAAGGTATAGGATGTGAAATGGGGCTTTACTAATAAACATGTAAAGTGCCCCTATTATAGGTAATGAAAGGTTCATATTTAGGTTTTGGGAGTCTCCAACATCGGTCTGACATGCATGCAAGGTCAAAAACACTTTCATTGTCTGTACTTGCTTAGTGACTCCCAAACGATTCACTCAACAATTCATTTTTCCAAACCCCTCCTTTGCGTGACGCTAATCCGCTGTGATTGGTCGATTGGTCTGATTATCAACAGCAATTGGTTCAGGCATTTCAACTAGATTTTAAAATATTCCGCCGTTATTTGTCACTGCTCAACATAAAATGATATGTATTAAATATAGTCATACATATTTTTGTAAACAAACCTGACTGACATGGGAAATTGTGATTTATTAGCATGAAATTGAAGAAATGAGAGCAGAGATGGATGAAATGAGGGACACGTTCTACGAGGAAGACGCCTGTCAGCTACAGGACATGCGGCGTGAACTGGAGAGAGCCCATAAGAACTGCCGAATCCTTCAGTACCGCCTACGAAAGGCAGAGAGGAAGAGAATGAGATACGCAGAAACCGGAGAATTTGACGGGGAACTGCTGAGGAGCCTGGAGCAAGACCTAAAGGTAAAGGCAATGCATAATGCATGTAAACAAATAATGCACGGGTCAGATGACGCTCTTCACTTTGCTGACAAACTGTAGTGTCAAAAAAGTAAAAAAAAAACACAATCTCTTAATTGTTTGTTCCTCTACCAGGTGGCCAAGGATGTGTCTGTGCGTCTGCACAACGAACTGGAAAATGTGGAGGAGAAACGAACCAGAACGGAAGAAGAGAACGAAAGACTGAGGCAACAGCTGATTGAAGTGGAGGTGACCAAACAGGCTTTACAAAATGAGCTGGACAAGACCAAAGAGGTGAGAGACTCTCGGACTTCCTCGGAAATCACTATAATTAAAGTTACAAATACTGATTACTAAATTATTTATGGAAATTTTATGCAGAAAGACGGTATTTCCTTCTAAAAATTCTTCAGATAAACCTTTTTGTATGGTTTGTCTCTCTATACTCATTTAAAATAGGCACATTTCTTTTGAGAATACAGATAGTTTCTGTATAAATAAAGTTCCATCATTGTTATTGCAAATTATTAAAAATTATGCAATTATATCTCCGTCAGCTCTCTTTGAAACGAAGAGGAAAAGATGTACAGAAATCAGAGAAGAGGACTCCACACACCCCATCAGAAGTAAGAGCAATGCTGTTCGCATCCAGAGCCTTTCTGTAGCTCGGACAGTAGACCATGGTGCTGTGTTAATGCCAGGGTCATGGGTTTGATTCCCCGGGAATGCAAGGACTGAGAACACGTGTACCTTCGACAGACTAGGTTGATGATTTCCAGCCCAGAAACGTTCAAAGCGATTAAATTAAAGACAAAAAAGCTTGGTATAATTGATCTGAATAAGCAACAGAATTAGTGCAACAAGCTAGCTTAATTTGGGTGGAAATCATCCCAATCTGGCGACACTGTCATTGGATGCAGTGAAGGAAGGGTTGCCAGGTTTTCACAACAAAACCCACCCAATTGCTACTCAAAACAAGCCCAGTGTCATTTCAAGGAGGGTCCCGTTGGTAAAAAGCATGTTATAGGGGGTAAAATGCACAGCTTTTGTTGCGTTCCACTTGTAAAGTTCTCATTTTATGGGCTAAATATAACATTATTGAGGTCAATAAAGAGTGTGTGAGTTTCAATAAAGTAGCGTTAGTGCAAGTAGCTGTGGGTAAAAGTGTGTGCCAAATGTGTAAATGTAAATGAGCATAGCTCTCTCTGGTTTGCAACTACACATGGACAAATTGAACACCATCTCAAAACCATGTGTTCTTCCTTAGGAGGAAAATGATGATCTGAAATGCCAGTTGGCCTTCATCAAAGAGGAGGCCACCCTAATGCGGAAGAAAATGGCTAAGATAGACAAAGAGAAGGACCGTCTAGAGCAGGAGCTGCAGAAGTACCGCTCTTTTTACGGTGATGTGGACAGTCCTCTCCCCAAAGGTGAAGCTGGAGGTCCTCCAACCACCAGGGAGTCCGAGCTGAAGCTGCGTCTGCGGCTGGTGGAAGAAGAAGCCAATATATTAGGCCGCAAGATCGTGGAGCTGGAAGTGGAAAACCGCGGGCTGAAGGCAGAGCTGGACGACATGCGCGGGGATGAGCTGTCTGGGGGGACCATGGACCCCTCGTCCAGGGAGCAGAGCGAGGTGCTCTCCGAGCTCCGGCAGCAGCTGCAGCTGGTGGAGGACGAGGCCGAGCTTTTGCGCCGCAATCTGGCCGACGTGGAAGAGCAGAATACGAAGATGACCAGCGAGCTCAACAAGCTGAAATACAAGGCCGGCTCTCATGAGGGGTCGCGCTTCAGCAGCGCAGCCGTCGACGGCGCGAAACTGGAAGCCCTGCAGGAAGAGCTAAAAGCGGCTAGGCTGCAGATCAACGAGCTGAGCGGGAAAGTGATGCAGCTGCAGTACGAAAACCGCGTGCTGCTGTCCAACATGCAGCGCTACGACCTGGCCTCTCACCTGGGCATCCGCGGCAGCCCGAAGGACAGCGACGCAGAGAGCGACTGCGGCCGCCGGGAGAGCGACGAGGACTGCTCCCGCCTCCCGCCGCATCGCAAACGCGAGGGTCCTGTCGGAGGAGAAAGCGACTCGGACGAAGTCCTCAACATCCGCTGCCTGACTCCCACTCGCTCCCTCTACACCCCGGAGGGACGTTTTTTATCCAGAGGCTTCAAAGACCGCCAGCAGATGATTGACATCCGCATGGAGGCGGAGAGGCTGAGCAGGACCATCGACAGACTCATAGCTGATACCAGCGCCATCATCGCGGAGGCTCGTGTTTACGCCACCAACGGAGAGCTGTTCGGGAGGATGGATGAGGAGGACGAGGGCGGCCGGATACGAGAGCACGAGCTGCTTTACCGCATCAACGCTCAGATGAAAGCCTTCAGGAAGGAGCTGCAAAACTTCATTGATCGCTTGGAAGTCCCAAAACCAGAAGACCGAGAAACTGAAGAGCCTCTGTCCGTAAGTGCAAATAAACACAAGACTTATTTGGCTTGAAATAAACATTTCATAATCTTTCCTTGGTAACACTTTAGAATAGGTAACATTTATTAACTATGAACTATGTCTTTTCCCTCAATAAATTCTTAACTAGCGGGTTATTAATAGTTAGTGCGTTAGTTAGTTGTTAAGTGTAGGTATTGGGTAGGATTAGGGATGTAGAATAAAGTCATGTAGAATAAGGCTTTAATATGTGCTTAATTACTAAGAAATGGATAATATTCTAGTACTAAGCATTAGGGATTAGAAATTACATTGCGATATTTTTTTTCCTGCAATATATATTGTGATGTGTACAGATTTATTAATGGTCGCAAAAAGAAACGCAACATCGGTCATATGGAAGTATTTGTATTGGGCTGCACGATCATCAGCGCGATATGTATTGCGCATCCGCATTCACTACACAGAGCCATTATTCACTGACGAGCTGAGCAAATTCGGGTTCATTATCAGCGTGATTTTGTGCAGCTCCTAGTGAATGCGGCTCAGTGTAAGACCACGCAGCTGATGGAATTTAACGCTGATTAATTCAGAACCGGTTTTACTGACAAGATGCGCAATACATACCGCGCATTGATGATCGTGCAGCCCTATCCAAAATACTTCCATATGACCGATGTTGCGTTTCTTTTTGCGACCAAATCTTCCATTTCGGCGCTTTTCTCCCGCCCCGCATGCATGAAGTAGGTGAAGCAACTTGGGCTTTGTAGTTTTTAAAGAACCCTTAAATAGGAGTTAATTACTTTTATATTAGACAAATATAGATCCGTGAATAGAAAGTTTAGAAATATAGAAAGTACATTTTTAAATCAGACAGTGATAGTCACATCGCCGGAACATAAGATGTGAAGGGTAGGAGCCCGTGGTGTATTAAGAGAACGGTAGCACACAGTAAGCACGAGTTTGTTGTATGGCGTTGTATTAATAATTAAATTTAGGTGGAAAGAATGTTGCAGGAACGTTATGCTAACCTTAAGATGACGTTCCGGCAACGTTAAGCAAACATTAAGCTAGAACATTCCAAATCACGTTCCCACAACCAAACAGAATGTTTGGGAAACGTTCTCAGAACATAACTTTGTTAGCTGGGTTTACTGACAAGATGCGCAAGACATAACGCGCGATGATTATCGTGCAGTCCTTATTTTGGATACAAAAAGGATGATGCTGATGAACATAAATAAATGTTTACACATCGCAATATATATCGCAGGAAAAATTGCGCTGAAAATTTTTCCCAATATCGTGCAGCCCTAATATCAAGAGATTAAGGGATCTTTAATATGGTCATGCAGAAGAAGGCATTGATAAGTGCTTTACAAGTACTAGTAAACAACCAATATACTAGTAATATGCCTGCTAAGAAGTGACTAGTCTGTAATTGGTCCGTAAATGAAAGTGTTATGGGTGTGGAAGAAGGATGTGTTAATATGGCAGATTGTAATTCTGGATTGGACTTTGGTCTGATGTGTTGTTTGGATAAATTTGCTCATTTCTAATACTGAACATATGTAGTGAATATTTGACTGTTGTGCTTCTCTTTAGACTGACGGTTCCTCTCTCTCTTATATTTCCTCCTCCATTTTGATACCAACTCAGATGTTTCAACCTATTATTTTGCTTATCCTCATCCTTGTCTTATTTTCATCTTTATCATATGCCACTATTTTCAAACTAGTCTTTCTTTTCACTCTTTTCTTTGTTCTGTAAATGTTCATTTTTATTTTGTACTACAGTTTCGTTGCTTTCTTCCTTTTCTTTTTTTTCTGCTTTCTTAATTTATCATATTGATTTTGGACATGTCATTAAGGTTCCACACGGTACAGGAAGTGATCATCATTTCAGGCACAGAATACAGTCCCTCAACCAAACACAAGCTTCCATTCAAAAACAGATATGACCGCTGCGCTTCACTGAATTCATATATTTGGTGAGTATTTTTGTGTATTTCATAAATGTGTTACAATTAATAAAGTTTAAATTATGCTTTTTATTAAGTCCTAATCATCTGAACATGTATACAGAACATGAAAACATGAACATTGTATTGACTGTAGAACATGTTTTACAAACAATAATAATACAATCTGTGTATTTTACATTAGTAAAATAAATGTGTCATTGATTTCTGCGGCATTTTATCCTATTTATATCCTCCCTGTTCCCTCAACTGAACCCAGTTGACCATATTTGGAGATTAAAAAAGTTCTCAATGTTACAATGTAAAAAAATATCAAACACGGAGTGTAATATTGTAATTGTCTCCGTGGCCATGACTGGGCAGGACGAGAGTTCAAAGGTGGCCTCCGTGGCTGTGACAAGGCATAGTGAGGGCTCAGAGGTAGCCTCGCTAGTTGGGTCTGGGCAGGACGAGGATACCCCTGGAGAGTCTGCAGCCACCGGCGAAACCTCCCCAGAGGATCTACGGTTCGTGGGCGGATGCGCCCTCCGTGACAGGCTCATGGGCGGATGACGCCTCTGGGGTGCAGTGTGCGGCCCACACACTTAACATAGCAACCGCCATAACAGGGAGCACAGAGGACAGCGGGACAGTCTCTAAGATGATCATGGCGGACGTTCTTGGGATACCCGCTGCATGCACTGACATCAATGGATGTTGCCCCCCCGCCCCAAGTCCTCTGCTTCACCCACTGTAAATGGAGAGCCACATAGCAAAAGTGCATAGTCCATAATGTCCCTCAGACTGCCATTAAATTCCCCTCCAGATGGGTTCATTAAGTCCAAAACGAAACAAGTCCTTAAACAGAAACTCATTGTGGTACTTGGTATGATAACTAACAGAATCCTCGATCGATTGGCCTCCTTGTAGATGTAGAAGCTGGTCGATGGGGTCCATGGTTGAGCAGGGTGGGTGAAATAAAGTTGCTGGATCCGGGTGTGGCTGA